>BJKM01000632.1:0-92500 GCA_015082035.1 Chaenogobius annularis
AAAAAAACTATGTACAAAAGCCGAGCGTAAAGCTTTGTAAACGTCTAACGAGGAGTGTGGACGAGGAAGAGCAAATTAAACAACGCAATGAGACTTGACCTGAATTTAACCAAGAAACACCAAAAAGTCCGATCCAAATCAGTCTGAAAATCAGGCACAAATGTTTCCTTCCGCTTTGTCCGGCGGAAGCCGTCAAATGACACAAAAAACTGTTCATTTGTCCAAATTCAAATGCAAAATGAAGAGTACGTTTTAAGCCGTTTGATTCAATTCTGACGTTTTCGTCCCACAAAGTCACGCTAAAGATTAAAACCTAAATATTACATTTCTTCCATTTTTGCACCATTTAAAAAAACACATTTATGTTCCAATTTTTGTCCAATTTTAAACAGATTTGGATGCAAACTCAACGGTGGATTTTTGGAGGCATTTTCACAGTTCTTCAACGAAAACCTTCTCTGCGGTTCACGGCGGCGGCGTCGTCGTGGCGTCGTCGTCGTGGCGTCCAGAACAGAAACGTAACTTTAAACTCAGACACGGGTCGTAGAAGAATGTGGATTGGAGTGCGAGCGGTGAGGAGGCCCTTGGGCGCCGCGCGGGCTCTTCAGCAGTGCTCCAGGTAGTCGATGATCCTGGAGATGGACTTCTGCCCCGTGGTGCCCACGTCGCACTGAAACACAAACACAGCTCCACGTTCTGACGGCGTTTTTAAAAAGCAGAACGTGCGTCACAAACCACGTGACGTGAGGCCGCAGAAGCCACTCACCGTGAGGTTCATGAAGTTCAGGAACTTCTTCAGCATCTCAGTCATTATGGAGAAGTCTCCTTTGGGCAGGTTGTCCCGCACCGTGGTCACATTCATCTGAGGAGGACAGAGGGGACGTTATGAAAGGGGGCGGGACAGGGGGAGGAGCAGGGTCAGGGGAGGAGCAGGGTCAGGGGCGGAGCAGGGTCAGGGGCGGAGCAGGGGGAGGGGGGAGGGGGGAGATGAGGGAAGGGTCAGGTGAGACGTTAAAGCCGCTAAAGCTGACGTTAAAGACGCTAAAGCTGACGTTTAAAGACGCTAAAGCTGACGATAAAGCTGCTAAAGCTGACGTTTAAAGACGCTAAAGCTGACGTTAAAGACGCTAAAGACGCTAAAGCTGACGTAAGCGTAAAGACGCTAACGCTGACTAAAAGACGCTAACGCTTGACGTAAAACGCTAACGCTAACGACGTGACGTAAAAGACGCTAAAAGACGCTGACGTTAAAGACGCTAACGCTGACGTTAAAGACGCTAAACGCTGACGTTAAAGACGCTAAAGCTGACGTTAAAGACGCTAAAGCTGATGTTAAAGACGCTAAAGCTGACGTTTAAAGACGCTAAAGCTGACGTTTAAAGACGCTAAAGCTGACGTTAAAGACGCTAAAGCTGACGTTAAAGACGCTAAACTGACGTTTAAAGACGCTAAAGCTGACGTTTAAAGACGCTAAAGCTGACGTTAAAGACGCTAAAGCTGACGTTAAAGACGCTAAAGCTGACGTTAAAGACGCTAAAGCTGACTTTAAAGACGCTAACGCTGACGTTAAAGAGCTAACGCTGACGTTAAAGACGCTAACGCTGACGTTAAAGACGCTAACGCTGACTTTAAAGACGCTAAGCTGACTTTAAAGACGCTAAAGCTGACGTTTTAAAGACGCTAAAGCTGACGTTTAAAGACGCTAAAGCTGACGTTAAAGACGCTAAAGAAGCTAAAGCTGACGGTTAACGACGCTAACGCTGACGTTAAAGACGCTAAAGCTGACGTTAAAGACGCTAAAGCTGACGTTAAAGACGCTAAAGACGCTAACGCTGACGTTAAAGACGCTACGACGTAACGCTGACGTTAAAGACGCTTAACGCTGACGTTAAAGACGCTAACGCTGACGTTAAAGACGCTAAAGCGACGCTAAAGACGCTAAAGCTGACGTTAAAAGACGCTAAAGCTGATGTTAAAGACGCTAAAGCTGACGTTTAAAGACGCTAAAGCTGACGTTTGAAGACGCTAAAGCTGACGTTAAAGATGCTAAAGCTGACGTTAAAGACGCTAAAGCTGACGTAAAACGCTAAAGACGCTAACGCTGACGTTAAAGACGCTAACGCTGACGTTAAAGACGCTAAAGCTGACGTTAAAGACGCTAAAGCTGACGTTACGTTAAGACGCTAAAGCTGACTTTAAAGACGCTAAAGCTGACGTTTAAAGACGCTAAAGCTGACTTTACGTTTAAAGACGCTTAAGCGCTAAAGAAAGACGTTAAAGACGCTAAAGCTGACGTTAAAGACGCTAAAGCTGACGACGTTAACGACGCTAACGCTGACGTTAAAGACGCTAAAGCTGACGTTAAAGGACGGCTAAAGACGCTAAAGCTGACGTTAAAAGACGCGAACGCTGACGTTAAAGACGCTAACGCTGACGTTAAGACGCTAAACGCTAACGCGACGTTAAAGACGCTAGAAACGCTAAAGACGCTAAACGACGCTAAAGCGGACGCTAAAGCCGCTAAAGCGGAAAGCGGTAAAGCTAAAGCGCTAAGCGCGCTAAAGCGGACGCTAAAGCGGACGCTAAGCCGCTAAAGCGGACGCTAAGCCCGGTTAAAGAAGCCGCTAAAGCGGACGCTAAAGCCGGTAAAGCGGACGCTAAAGCCGCTAAAGCGGACGCTAAAGCCGGTAAAGCGGACGCTAAAGCCGCTAAAGCGGACGCTAAAGCCGCTAAAGTAAAGCGTGATGTTAAAGATGCTAAAGTTGACGTTAAAGATGCAAAAGCTCACGTTAAAGATGCTAAAGCTGACGTTAAAGATGCTAAAGCTGACGTTAAAGATGCTAAAGCTGACGTTAAAGATGCTAAAGCTGATGTTAAAGATGCTAAAGCTGACGTTAAAGATGCTAAAGCTGACGTTAAAGATGCTAAAGCTGACGTTAAAGATGCTAAAGCTGACGTTAAAGATGCTAAAGTTGACGTTAAAGATGCTAAAGTTGACGTTAAAGATGCTAAAGCTGACGTTAAAGATGCTAAAGTTGACGTTAAAGATGCTAAAGTTGACGTTAAAGATGCTAAAGCTGACGTTAAAGATGCTAAAGCTGACGTTAAAGATGCTAAAGCTGATGTGATCAGTGATACTTACAGGACTTCCCTGGCAGAGGCAGCCCAGCAGCAGTGCAGTGTACGAGGCCACGATACTGTCCTCCATGTGCTTCCCTGCGTGCTGCAGAGCTACACACACACACACACACACACACGAGAGTTTAAGATAACATCCACGCCCAGAGCGAGTTCTGCTGTCACGGTAACGCTAACAGCAGCTAGCATGCTAACAGTGCACTTCCTGCTTTGTGGAGGGTAAAAACATGAATAATTAGATGCAGACAGCGCACAGTGGTCTCATTTTTCACGTCTGAACGGGGCAAAACAGAGTGGACTGAACGGTGGAGTTTGACCCAGTGGTACTCGGAGAGCCAGATACTTGATGTACTTTAGTGTACTGCAGTAATCGTATTTGTGTCGATGATGTTTAGGATAACTCACAGTAAAGCGTCACAGATTAACTCACCTTTGTTGAGGTCCAGCTCCTCGTCCTCTTCCTCTTCCTTCTTCTTCTCCGGTTTCTCAGGGACGTTGGCGTTGTCATTGGCGACCCACTGGATCTCTCCGCCCGTCTCCTGCCACTCGCCGCTCTGGTCCAGGGGCGCTTTGGGCGGCTCTTTGATGAGGTCGTCGGTCTGCGCCTCGGCCAAAACCGCGGCCCGTTCTCTCTGGAGGAAGAACTGAGAACGAGCAGAGAAACGGGATTAGCAAAATTGAAGTGTTTCATTTTCAGTTTGTGTTGGTTGCGGTGTGACAAAGACATCCTGGTTTTCAAACGCACTTGGCTCTTAAATAAATGCTGATATATGGTAGAAAATGGTGCAATAATACATGGATTATGGCTAAGTCGTGACATCGGCTCATGAGCCGTGTGCGACAGACCTGTACGAGGGCCGCAATGGCGCTCATAGTCCCGGTCTGGACCAGGTCTTGGTGGTTGGGGCCCTGGATCACGGTGGTCTCACACGGTCCGGCTTCCAGGTCCATCTCCATCAGAGCGTACCTGTTCCTGGCGCTGTACTCCACCAGGTTGATGAGCAGACCCAGACCCTGAGGAGCAACATTCGGGTTAAGGTACTCAGAGACGTGATCCCGTGAGTTTGGGCGCTCGTGTCGGACTCACCAGAACCCGGATGTCGAACCTCTGCTCCTGCGGCAGAAACTGAGGCACCTTCAGGACACAGTTCAGCGCCGTGGTGATGAGCTCGTCCTGCTCGCCCGTTTTAGTGCTGCCCCACTCTGAAAGCACGAGACGCACCAGGGTTAAACCAGAAAACACTCTCCTCTGCCCCGTCTGGTTTAGGCCGGGTATAGGCCGGGTATAGGCCGGGTTCAGGCCAGGTTCAGGCCGGGTTCAGGCCGGGTTCAGGCCGGGTTCAGGCCGGGTTCAGGCCGGGTTCAGTCTGGTTCAGTCTGGTTCAGTCTGGGTTCAGTCTGGGTTCAGTCTGGGTTCAGTCTGGGTTCAGTCTGGGTTCAGTTCCCGTTTTTGTCCTGGTTTAGTCCTTTCTTTTTCCGTTCTGGTGTAAATCGTGTTTAGTCCCAGGTTTAGATGTGGTTTCGTTTTGAAACTGTTTGATCTTTGTCTAGACCCTCGTACATTTCCCGTACATTTCCCGTACATTTCCCGTACATTTCCCGTACATTTCCCGTACATTTCCCGTACATTTCCCGTACATTTCCCGTCGTCCCCGTTTCAGTCCCCGTTTCAGTCCCCGTTTCAGTCCCCGTTTCAGTCCCCGTCCAGACCCCCGTTCCAGACCCCGTTCCAGACCCCGTTCCAGACCCCGTTCCAGACCCCGTCCAGACCCCGTCCAGACCCCGTCCAGACCCGTTTCAGTCCCGGTTTCAGTCTCCATCCCAGTTTCAGACCCTGTTTCAGTCCACGTTCTCTTCCCGTTCTCATCGCTGTTTCAGTCCCCGTTCCAGTCCCCGTTCCAGACCCCGTTCCAGACCCCGTTCCAGTTCCAGACCCAGCTCTAGTCCCCGTTTCAGACCAGTTCTAGTCCCCGTTTCAGACCCTGTCTCCGTTTCAGACCTCGTTCTCGTCCCCGGTCCCAGTCCCAGACCCTGTTTCAGTCCCTGTCCCCAGACCCTGTTTCAGTCCCCGTCCCAGTCCCGTTCCCCCTCTCACCGTTGTCGTGCGTCAGGTTGAGCAGGACTCCGATGATGGCCCTCACACAGTCCTGAACGGCTTTGGCCACGCTTCTCTGGGAGCTGCTTTCTCGGCTGTACGTCTGGATCATCTGCTCGCACCTCCTCAGCGCTCTGGGGACGAGGCACAAGATCTCCATTCACGCGGCCGTTAAATGAAACCAGCTTCACGCGGGCCGTTGAGATCGCCATGAAACCAGCTTCACGCGGCCCGTTGAGATCGCCATGAAACCAGCTTCACGCGCCCGTTGATGATCGCCATGAAACCAGCTTCACGCCGGCCTGTTGAGATCTCCATGAAACCAGCTTCACGCGGAAGATCTCCATGAAACCAGCTTCACGCGGCCTGTTGAGATCTCCATGAAACCAGCTTCACGCGGCCCGTTGAGATCTCCATGAAACCAGCTTCACGCGGCCTGTTTGAGATCGTTCACGAGATCTGAAACCAGCTGCGGCCCCGTTGAGATCTCCATGAAACCAGCTTCACGCGGCCTGTTGAGATCTCCATGAAACCAGCTTCACGCGGCCTGTTGAGATCTCCATGAAACCAGCTTCACGCGGCCCGTTGAGATCTCCATGATACCACGCGCAAACCGTCCACGCGCAAACCGTCCACTGACCTTGAAGGCACTTCATAAAACCAACCAAGCTTTGAGATTGGCCCAATCACAGAGCAGCATTGGGTTTGAGCCGGAAGCATTTATTATCAATTTTTGCAGAATTTAGTTTTTGCTTTGAGTGTTTGCAGAGGGACGTCTGGGCCGCGAGGGTCCGCGAGGGGCCGCCGCCAAAGAACACAAAATGCTCCTGTTTTTCTCTTTGGACTGAACTCATTGAAATGTGTGTTTTATTTGTTCATGTTTTGAGTATACTTGGTGAGATAAAGTGAAGATCTGAGCCTGGTTCAGGACCAGGACCAGGACCAGATCTGAGCCTGGACCTGGTCTGCTCAGGTTTACACAGCTGGAGGAATAGCAGGTCTTACTTTGCGGAGGAGACGATGAGTGAGGAGTCTTTGTAAGCGATGAGGTAGCCCTGGTTCTCCTGGTTGTGGACCGTCACCTAGAAAACACAAACCATGATACAACTGAAGCCGACTGTGGCCAGGCTCTTCAGAACAGACGGGTCAAAGGGACTCACGCTCTCGAGCACTCGCAGACAGCGCTCTGCTCCCCACAGAGACGACACCAGCTGCTCCTCGTCCTCCTCCTGGTTCAGGTGCTCCACACACTCTTTCACTAGAGCAGACACAGACTCTGAGTACAAGTAAACGTCCCGCTCTTTGAGGTGAGGGCAGTCAAAGCTCAGGTGGTTATGGCCACTGCCACTCACAGGTCCGCTCACCTTTGTCCACGATGTGGTCGAGTCCTCCGAGCAGTCGCAGCTCCTCCTTGAACCAGTCTCCGGCTCGTTTGGACGTCAGAGACAGAAGAGTCTCCATGGCCAAGTGTCCGGTCTGCGGAAACACGACGGTTCAGGTCACAAGATCACATTTTACAAGAAGAAACATCACGATATAACGATTATTCACAACGAATGACACAAAACCGAACTCGAGCCAAAGTCCTCTCCCTCCGAGCCTCAAAAACACTGATGTTTTCTCCATCCATGCCGTTTTGAACTCCTTTCTGTCTAATCACCATCAGGACAACTGCGTGGCTTCATTTACAAGGCAGACAGCTGCTCTCAAACATGCAATTCCCTCGGCTGCCCGTAGATGGCGCCCACAGCTCAGAGACACTGGAAGTCATTTGTCCTTGTTAAACCTTTTCTGTGCTTCTGAAACATGAGCTGCCAAAGTAAAGGAGCTACAGAGCTGGTTTAGGCTGACGTGACGTTTGCCCGTTCCTCACCGTGATGTTCTGCAGGTCCAGGTGCTTGTTGTGCACCGTGTCGCACAGCTTTCGGATCTTCTCCTTGATCTTGGCGATCTCCCGAGGGCTGAGCTGAGCCGAGCCCAGCGCCGCCGCCATCTTGTCCTGGTCCAGCTCCAGCAGCCGGATCATCAGGTCTAAACAGGCCCGGTCCAGGTCCATGTTGAGCCGGTCTCTGCTGAGGATGTACATGAGCGCGGCCGTGCACAGGGACAAGTTCTGCACGACAAGGTTAAGCAGAACAATCAAACATTCCTCGAGAAAAACAGTAAACTGCACTTGACAAAAGAAATAACTAATTATGAGAAACAGTGGAGGAAACAAAAGACGTGTCCAGTCTTTCCCTGAAGATGTTTTCTTCTCCTATTGAATCCACTTCCTCCATAGAAGTCTCTGGGACATGCTCCTCCCACAGAGACATAAAGATCAGGCCTTAAAGTGGCTCCTACACACACCAAACTGTCCAAGAGTCTGACAGACCCACACAAGGTTCTGAGCCTCGTTTATCACACTTTAAACACGCATCTAAATGGGAAAAATGAGGCAAAAATGTCAACGTCCAGGCCAATTTTCAACAGTCACAAACTAAATCCACTCTCTAAATGTTTTGGGTCTAAAATGTGGACAAAATGAGGACATTTAAACCTGCTCTGTCCATTTGTCCCATTGAAACGGCCCAAATATGACATTTGGGCCGTTTTTACACAGAAAATGCCTCATTTCTGTGTGAAAACATGACACGATGAAAAACTTGTGATACATTTGTTTCTGACATTTATGTGAGGAAACGACACGAGAAGTTTCACACTGAAGCTTTAAATGTAAGACTTTTTCCTGTTCCTCTGCAGCGTCTGGACTTCAGTAAAAGTACAGGCAGAATGTCACCATGAACGTGCCAAAAACAACCCCTCAAACCACATGAAAGGTACTTTTCGGTCCAGTTGAAAAATATGTGCAGTGGAAAGAACAGATCCTGCTCCACCGTTGTGAAGTTAAAAACTGATTAGTTGCACACAAGTTTCACATCATTTTACTTGCGCAAGAGATTATCACAAGAAACTATAACACTGACTACTACATTAGCAGGAGAATTAAAACAAACAGTTAAATATTCAACCTCTACAGCTCAAATGTCAATGAACAACAAATAATTCAAGATATTTTTCAAATAAAATGTACACAGAATAGAAATTGAGCATTCCTTTGAGTTCAGTCACTGAGGGTTTTAAGACGCCCTGACAGAAAAACTGGAACCAAACGTGTGATTAAAAATGTGAAATGAGCCCAAACGGCAGGTGCAGTTCCTGACCTGGTGCTGGGGGGCGTCATTGAGCGTCTTGAAGACCTGGGCCACTTTCCCTCTGGCTCTGAGGTGCATCCTGAAGCTGGGCATGGCACAGCGCGTCGCCAGGCTGATCACGCTGCAACACACACACATTCATCTGTGAACGTCCAAGCTCCAGTGCAGTGTGTCGTCACGTTACAGATGTGTAAAGCTCCAGTGCAAAGTGTGTCGTCGCGTTACCGATGTGTAAAGCTCCAGTGCAAGTGTGTCGTCGCGTTAGTGTGTCGTCGCGTTACCGATGTAAAGCTCCAGTGCAAAGTGTGTCGTCGCGTTACCGATGTGTAAAGCAAAAGCTGATGTCGTCGCCCAGTACACGATGTGTAAAGCTCGAGTGCAAAGTGTGTCGTCCGTTACCCAATGTGTAAATTCTCAAGTTGCAACGTGTTTGTCGCGCGTTAACAGATGTGTAAGCTCCAGCAAAGTGCAAAGTGTGCTCCAGTGCAAAGTGTGTCGTCACGTTACACAGATGTGTAAAGCTCCAGTGCAGTGTGTCGTCAAGTGTGTCGTCGCGTTACAGATGTGTAAAGCTCCAGTGCAAAGTGTGTCGTCCGTCGCTTACCCGATGTGTAAACAGCTCCAGTTGCAAAAGTGTGTCGTTCCGCGTTACAGATGCATGTCAAAGCTCCAGTGCAAAGTGCATGTCGTCGCGTACAGATGTGTAAAGCTCCAGTGCCAAAGTGATGTCTCGCGCTTACAGATGTGTATGTGTAAAGCTCCAGTGCAAAGTGTGTCGTCACGTTACAGATGTGTAAAGCTCCAGTGCAAAGTGTGTCGTCGCGTTACCGATGTGTAAAGCTCCAGTGCAAAGTGTGTCGTCACGTTACCGATGTGTAAAGCTCCAGTGCAAAGTGTGTCGTCACGTTACCGATGTGTAAAGCTCCAGTGCAAAGTGTGTCGTCGCGTTACAGATGTGTAAAGCTCCAGTGCAAAGTGTGTCGTCGCGTTACCGATGTGTAAAGCTCCAGTGCAAAGTGTGTCGTCGCGTTACCGATGTGTAAAGCTCCAGTGCAAAGTGTGTAGTCACGTTACAGATGTGTAAAGCTCCAGTGCAAAGTGTGTCGTCGCGTTACCGATGTGTAAAGCTCCAGTACAAAATGTGTCCATTCCAGAGGGTCCAGTCCAGAGGGTCCAGTCCAGAGGGTCCAGTCCAGAGGGTCCAGTCCAGAGGGTCCAGTCCAGAGGGTCCAGTCCAGAGGGTCCAGTCCAGGTCCAGTCCAGGTCTTACCTCAAACAGCGCGTGTTCAGAGGTTGTCCCGTCTTCAGTCCGGTTGCCAGATATTCAAAGTCGTCAGTGAATTCCTGGTTTTCTCCAAACTCCACCACATCGTTGAAGTGCTTGACGTGTTGCACCACCGTGTACAGCTGCAACAGGACAAAGATGACTGTTATTATGATCATGTCCCCAAACCCTAACCCAACCTTTCACACTGTCCAGTTCTATCAAATTACAGGATTTTAAGAACGGGAATGTTACTCTGGACAAAACAGACTCTAAAACACATGCAAAATGACAACGGCATTGTTAAATCAAAATGTCAAACATTAACACATAATTTCAGATTTTCAACAATAATACACATAATATTAATAATCTCTCTCTAGGAGCCTTAAGTCACTAAATGTACGCCTTTAGGTTAAAATTTATCAAATGTAAAGCTCCAGTGCAAAGTGTGTCGTCACGTTACCGATGTGTAAAGCTCCAGTGCAAACTGTGTCGTCGCGTTACAGATGTGTAAAGCTCCAGTGCAAAGTGTGTCGTCACGTTACCGATGTGTAAAGCTCCAGTGCAAAGTGTGTCGTCACGTTACAGATGTGTAAAGCTCCAGTGCAAAGTGTGTCGTCGCGTTACAGATGTGTAAAGCTCCAGTGCAAAGTGTGTCGTCACGTTACAGATGTGTAAAGCTCCAGTGCAAAGTGTGTCGTCACGTTACAGATGTGTAAAGCTCCAGTGCAAAGTGTGTCGTCGCGTTACAGATGTGTAAAGCTCCAGTGCAAAGTGTGTCGTCACGTTACAGATGTGTAAAGCTCCAGTGCAAAGTGTGTCGTCGCGTTACAGATGTGTAAAGCTCCAGTGCAAAGTGTGTCGTCGCGTTACAGATGTGTAAAGCTCTAGTGCAGTGTGGGCCTTGCTATAGATTTTAAAACATTCATATGTACATGGTCACGGCTAACAGCTCAGATCTGTGTGATGTCGTACCTCTTTGTGCTCCTTGTGGCAGCGCAGCGTCGTGACCGTGTCCTGACACGGATCTGCTGACACTTTCACACATTTGGAGACTTTAGGAGGCGGCGGCGGAGCCTTGAACACGCCGTCGTCTTTAGACTGAGCATTTGTCGGCTCAGAACTGCTGCTGGAGCTGGGTACAGAGCTCTGAGGAGAACGTGAGAGTGTTTAGTAAGAGAAACAGAGCTCTGAGGAGAACGTGAGTGTTTAGTAAGAGAAACAGAGCTCTGAGGAGAACGTGAGAGTGTTTAGTAAGAGAAACAGAGCTCTGAGGAGAATGTGAGTGTTTAGTAAGAGAAACAGAGCTCTGAGGAGAACGAGAGAGTGTTTAGAGCTCTGAGGAGAACGTGAGTGTTTAGTATGAGAAACAGAGCTCCGAGGAGAACGAGAGAGTGTTTAGTAAGAGAAACAGCTCTGAGGAGATCGTGAGAGTGTTTAGTGGGAGAAACAGAGCTCTGAGGAGAACAGTGAGACTCACCAGAGCAGACGGAGGTTTGCACAGAAATGTGGGAGGAGGAGCTTCTTCGCTGTCCACGGCCCAGTGTCGAGCGTTGTACACGGCTTTAGTGGGAGACTGAAACACACACGTCGCACACATTAAACCAGTGTTTTCACGGAAGGTCAGTTGTGTCATCGTATTTTTAATTTTAAAAGATGGCGACTTAACCCATAATATTTTAACATTTAAACATTTATTTTATAGCTTCAATTTCAGTGGCTGAATTTTGCAGGGAACATATTCATTGTTTTTTCTGAAAAAGTAATACAAATTCAGCCTTTAAATATTCAATGTACAGATATCCAGATCCACTGCAGGCTAAACTCATTCTGCAGTGGTCCGTTTGCCCTCTCAACATTTAGATTTGGAAACAACAGACGTGTCCAGTCTTTCCCTGAAGATGTTTTCTTCTCCCATTGAATCCACTTCCTCCATAGATGTCTCTGGGACATGCTCCTCCCACAGAGACATAAAGATCAGGCCTTAAAGTGGCTCCTACACACACCAAACGGTCCAAACGTGTTCAAACGTTTGAGTTTGAGTGTCAGATGTTAAAGCTCCAGGACAGTTTCCAATGGGACGTGTGTTTGGACTCTGGAGTCACGCCAAAAAAGGACTGACCCAGACCATCCAGAACAAGCATCAGAACCAGCTCATCCAGAACAAGCATCAGAACCAGACCATCCAGAACAAGCATCAGAACCAGCCCATCCAGAACAAGCATCAGAACCAGCCCATCCAGAACAAGCATCAGAACCAGACCATCCAGAACAAGCATCAGAACCAGCCCATCCAGAACAAGCATCAGAACCCCATCCAGAACAAGCATCAGAACCAGCCCATCCAGAAAGCATCAGAACAGCCCATCCAGAACAAGCATCAGAACCAGCCATCAGAACAGCATCAGAACAGACATCAGAACAAAGCATCAGAAACCAACGTGAACAAGAATCACAAACGAGACAAAGGTTTCCTTACATCATGTTTGAAATGTTGTCATGACAACACCGCTTCAGACTCTTCTGTTACTTTTAATGGCAGCTGGCAGCAAACTGCAGAAGGTGCATTTACCGCCATCCACTGGATTGAGTGTGAACAGGAGATCAACGGAGACCAGAATACCAAAAAGGGGATTGTACTGTAACACGACAAATTTTAATCCTATAAATTTTACAATTAATCCCGAGTTATACAAGTAAAACTTACAGGTTCCTTGTGATTTGGATTGTAAGAATATTCAGCAGATTTCAGACTCCTCTTCGGTGGTGTTTTATGGCGGTTGGTCTCCATAGTGTTATATTACAGCCATTCTTTGGACTTTATTCTCTGGACTTTATTCTTTGGACTTTATTCTTTCTAGTTCAGTCTTCAGCAGATTCTGGAACTTTGGCTAAATCAAAGCTCTTTTCATGTCACAAAAAGAGTTTTCACTTTGATGATGATTATAGTCGCTGAAATGTCTGATCTCCTGTCCACACTCAATCCAGTAGATGCACGGCTGCCGGCCGACATTGAAGGCAACAACAACCAAACTAACTCCAAGACTCACAACTCCAGTGGGTGGCAGTAATGTAACACTATGGATGCCAACCGCCATAAACCACCACCAAAGAAGAAGAAAAAGAAGGAGATGACCTCCACAAGTGAAAGGAGCTCTGAGGAGATGTTCCAGGTGCTCCATCTGTCTGGAGGTGTTCTCTGAGCCAGTGTCCACTCCATGTGGACACACCTTCTGCAAACGCTGCATCTGTGAGGCCTGGGCCCCTGAGGGCCCCTGCACATGTCCTCTGTGTAACAGGGAGGTATGACAGAAGACCTGAGATCAGAGTCAACTATTTGCTCTTGGAGATGGTCTCTCAGTTTAGGAGGTCCTCTGTGCCGCACATGCTGGAGCAGAGGAGGCTGAAGCTCCAGGAGATCCAGCGCTGCATGGAGCTCAGTGACACAGAGGTCCACAGAGAGAGGGCTGTGGGGCTGCAGACCCTTCACTGCTCTCATAGAGTCTGTTCAGAGGCATCAGGACCGGTTCTTAGAGGAGCTTCAGGAGAAGCAGAGCCGGAGCCACAGACGAGCCCAGGAGCTGGTGCAGCAGCTTTGGAACAGGAGATCTGTGGAGCTAGAGATGAGCAGCAGCACTGAGGCGGAGGCGGCTCTCACACTCTCAAGACCCCTCCACTTGCCACAGTTTGCGTTGCCCTGCACTCACGCCTCCTGCTGGGCTGAAGGAGTGGAGCAGCGTGAGCTTTGAGCCGGAGACCGTGTGAGGGCAGTGCGGCCCGGGCTCTGTCTGAGCTGGAGAAACATCCTCTCTTCAAGATTAGAACTCCTGAGAGTGCAGGCAGTTTGTGGTGGATGCCGTCACTCTGGATCCAGACACTGCTCATCCTCGGCTTGTTCTGTCTGAAGATCTCAAACAGGTTCATGAACACTGGTGTGAGGAAGAAGCTCCCAGATTCTCCTCTGAGGTTTAATACTACAAGCTTTGTGTTTCTGGGAAAGCAGAGTTTCTCCTAGGCAGGCAGGTTTTACTTTGAGGTTCAGGTCAAAGGGAAAACAGACTGGGATCTAGGAGTGGCCCAAGAGTCCATCAACAGGAAGGGAAGGATCACTGCGAGTCCTAAGAATGGATTTCTGGTGCATCGGGTTGAGAAACAAAGATAAGTAACTTGGGTTAATACAGGTCCTTCTGCCCGTCTGTCTCTGCAGCGAGCTCCTCAGAAGGTCGGGGTGTTTGTGGACTATGGTGAGGGTCTGGTCTCCTTTTATGACGCAGATTCTGCAGATCTTCTCTTCTCCTTCAGCGGCTGCTGCTTCAGGGAGAAACTGTTTCCATATTTCAGTCCTGGCTTGAATCGCAAAGGTTCAAACTCTGCTCCTCTGGTCCTCACTGCAGTGGAGACTTTCAGAGGTCAAAGTGACTAAGAACAAGAATAAAAGTTCTGAACTTCAGTCAAATGTAACTGAGTAAAGTAAGTATCTGAACACCATGTCATTTCGCCCACTTAGAAATTATCGAGGGTCTGAAATGTTCACCGTAGGTGATTTTTTTCCACTGTGAGAGACAGAATAAAAAAAGAATAATCCAGAAATTACATTGTATGATTTTTAAATAATTAATTTGCATGTCATTACTCCAAATAAGTATTTGAACATCTGAGAAAATCAGAGTTAAATGTTTGGTACAGAAGCCATAGGTCAAACGTTTCCTGTAGTTCTGAACCAGATTTGCACACACTGCTGCAGGGATTTCGGCTCACTCATCCACACAGATCTTCTCTAGAGTTGTCAGGTTTCAGAGCCGTTTCTGAGCAACACAGAGTTTCAGCTCCCTTCAAAGGGATTTAGTCCTACTGGATTTAGGTCTGGAGACTGGCTAGGCCAGAACCTTGATCTGCTTCTTACGGAGCCACCCCTTGGTTCTCCTGGCTGTGTGCTTCGGGTTATTGTCATGTTGGAAGACCCAGCCACGCCCCATCTTCTGTTTATTCTGTTTTTCACTGTTGCGATTTTGGGCGTCACAAAAATACATTTAATTGAGGAAAGGAGGTTGTTGCCCAAAATCTCACAATCCATGGCCCCATTCATTCTCTCTTTAATACAGTTCAGTCGTCCTGTCCCCTGTGCAGAAAAGACCCCAAAACCATGACGTTTCCACCCCAAAACCATGACGTTTCCACCCACGTGCTTCACAGTAGGGATGGTGTTCTTGGGATGGTCCTCATTATTCTTCTTCCTCCAAACACAGCGAGGAGTTTATACCAGAATGTTCTATTTTGGTCTCTGACCACATGACTTTCTCCCATGACTCCTCTGTATCATCCAGATGCTCATTGGAAAACTTCAGACTGGCCTGGACGTGCTGACTTAAGCAGGGGACCCTTCTGTGCGATGCATGATTTTAAACCATGACGGCGTAGTTACCGTAGTAACCTTTGAAATAGTAGGCCCATCTCTCTTCAGGTCACTGACTCCTGTAGTTCTGGGCTGATTCCTCACCTGTCTTATCAGGGGTCTCACTACGTACATACAGGGATGGCTTGGCCAATAAACCATCCCTAAAACCCAACTTCATCCTATATTTTAGGTCGCGCCATCATTAAAATGCTACTTCAAATAAACAAGTCTTACTCTTAAGCTTCAAAACGCTGTGTGTCTTATTACAATCAGACTCATTCATGGAGAAATGAGTTGAATGAAGAAGTGAATGTAGACGCGACGGAATACAAAGACACACGGAGCGCACACGTGCGACATACGGCGATCTGCCACATTGAAATGAAACTTTCTTGGCCAGACCTGACTCACGGGTCATAAGACAACATGTGTCACTACGCAGACACACAACATGTGTGTCACTACACAGATACATTGTCTACAGTTGTTATTTTGTCCACTTTCTCAGTGAGTTTGGGAAGTAGCACACCGCGGCGCGAGCCCGACAACACAAGACAACAGCGGAGCCGTAGAATGCCGACATGAGGGAGGCGAGAGAGGAGAGGGAGACAGGCCGAGGAGCAGGAGGAGGAGTCAGGCCGAGGAGCAGGAGGAGGAGACAGGCCGAGGAGGAGACAGGCCGAGGAGGAGACAGGCCGAGGAGGAGACAGGCCGAGGAGGAGACAGGCCGAGGAGGAGACAGGCCGAGGAGCAGGAGGAGGAGACAGGCCGAGGAGGAGACAGGCCGAGGAGGAGACAGGCCGAGGAGGAGACAGGCCGAGGGAGACAGGCCGAGGAGCAGGAGACAGGCCGAGGAGCAGGACGCACTCCCTGTTCATGCCGTTTCTGTCCTTCACAGAGCAGTTTGTTATTGACGCGACCCAAAGGAGAGCCGACTTTCTCGACGTCTCACGCCCCTCCTCCCAGCGTTACCATGGAGCTTGTCTTATTATAATAGCTATAGTTAAAAAGAGCTTCAAGTGAGGCGATTATAAGCTCAAACTTCTAATGTTTAGTTATTGTTTTATTTTCACAATAGTCATCTGTATGAATGGGTCTAGTCAAGTTAATGAACAGATTTTCTCTTCCTGCTTTATATTGCACGTCTATACATAATATAATATTATTAGGCACTATATAGGCCTATTATATAGGCTTATTATGTTAATAGTATGTTTAGGGAGCATGTACCTTTGGAAATAATGACGGTACATTAAACCATACTTTGAGGAAAATGCAACTCCATCTGAGGTATATTTACCATTCCTTTAAAAGGAGGGGGCGACCACTGTACATCATCAATGATCCCCCCACGAGGTGAGATCTTGCATGGAACCCCAGTCTGAGGGAGATGGACAGTCATCTTTAACCTCTTCCATTTTCTAACAATTGCTCCAACAGTTGATCTTTTTTCACCGAGCTGCTTGCCAATTGTCCTAATCCTTTCCAGCCTTGTGGAGGTCTACAGTTTAGTCTGGGGTCTTTTGACAGCTCTTTGGCCTTGCCTATGGCAGTAGGTGGAGTCTGACTGATTGTGGGGTGGACAGGGGTCTTCATGCAGCTAAAGAGCTCAAACAGGTGCTATTCATTTAGATTAATAAGTGGAGAAGAGGTGGACTTTGTAAAGGCAGACTAACAAGTCTTTGAGAGCCAGAGTTCTTGCTGATTGGCAGGTGTTCAAATACTTATTTACAGCAATAACATCCACATAAATCTTTTTAAAATCATACAATGTGATTTCAGATTTATTTTTTTTAGATTCCATCTCAGTGGAAATCCACCGATGAACATTTCAGACGCCATCATTTCTAAGCGTGAGAACTTTCAAAATCGCAGGGTGTTCAAATACTTACTTTCCTCACTGGAACTGAGGATACTTTTGACTCCATTTTGGACTGAAAGTACAAAGTTCTTCTCTTTATTGTTGAAGTTCTTTTGAAATGTCTGGTTTACTTGAATCCTGTTCATGGTGACCTCCTGTGAGACGGTTTTAGGCTCAAGTCTCGGCTTTGACCAAACTAAATATGTATAAAAATTAGGGAAATGTATTTGAATATTTATTTAAATTCTTCATCATAATCAATAAATCTGATTCTTTAAAATTCTCAATCTGTGAAATCTTCTTTAAGTGAGACAGATGTATTTTCTTTTTGCTCACTTTTCTCTCTCGACATTCAAACTTTGACCTGAAACAACAGTCTTTCCCTGAAGATGTTTTCTTCTTCCATTGAATCCACTTCCTCCATAGAAGTCTCTGGGACATGCTCCTCTCAAAGAGACATCAAGATCAGGCCTTAAAGTGGCTCCTACACACACCAAACTGTCCAAGAGTCTGACAGACCCACACAAGGTTCTGAGCCTCATTTATCACACTTTAAACACGCATCTAAAGGAAAAAAAATGAGACAAAAATGTGAACGTTACGGCCAATTCTCATCTAGTTTAGTCACAAACTAAATCAGAAATCCAAAATCCGCTCTGTAAATGTTTTTGTGTCTAAAATGTGGACAAAAAGAAGACATTTAAACCTGCTTTGTCCATTTTTCACATTTGGGCCGTTTTTACAGAAAATGCCTCATTTCTGTGAGGAAACGACAGGAGAAGTTTCATACTGGATCTTTAAATTTAAGATGTCTTCCTGTTCACTTGAAGCGTCTCGACTTAAACCGTTACATTTTTAGGTTTGAAAATCCATGTGTTGAATATTTAAAAAGGTGGATTTTTCCCGTAGACTGTTCTAGATGTTGGCCTGGCATCAGGAGGCGCCAAAGGGCCTTGTGGTTCCTCGGCCCGTGCAGATCTTTGCTTCTTTTATTTCACCGTCTCCCTCTGAGCGCGTCACTGCATCTTCTGCAAACGTCGCTCTTGGACTTTTGTTTTTCCTGATTTAAACCCAAACGCCACACGCCACAAGTCTGAGTCCGAGCCAAGAGCACGGCCCCCTGCTGGTCCCGGCCCACAACACACGGCCCGGGCCAAAAAAAAAGACACTGAAAAGGACAGCACTACGTTTGGGGCCAGATTTACATACAAAAGGTCAATAATGCAAAGACAGTAAAAGACATGTTGGAGTTAGGGTTGAGCACAAAACAGATCTTAACCAGGACCGAACCAGATTAAAACCAGACGAACCAGACTTAAACAAGGACCGAACCAGGACTAAACAGGACCGAACCAGGACTAAACAAGGACCGAACCAGGACTAAACGAGGACCGACCAGGATAAACAAGGACCGAACAGGACTACAAGGACCGAACGGACTAAACATGGCGAACCAGATAAACAAGGACCGAACCAGGACTAAACAAGGACCGTAAACAGGATACAGGACTAAACAAGACTGAACCAGGACCAAAGCAAGGACTGAACCAGGACTGAACCCGGACTGAACGCCGGACGAACCAGGACGTGAACCAGGGTGAACCAGGCGGTGAACCAGGCGTGAACCAGGACGAAGCAGGAACCGAAGAAGACCGAAGAAAGGGACCGAAGAAGGACCAAAGCAGGACCAAAGCAGGACCACAAGCAGGGACGAACACTGCTTAAACCAGAAAATGAATGGAGACACATTAAGGATCAAATAAGACTAAATCAGAACTAGACAAGGACCAAACTAAGACCAAGACAATTGTCAACCAGTGGTAGACCTCGACCAGGACCAGGACCAGGACAAAAACTGGCGACCGAACCAGTTTAAAGCAGATATGATCAAACCAAAAATGAAGGCCAAATCAAGACCAAACCAGAAGCAAATCAAGACTAATATCAGGACCGAACCAGGGCTGAACTCAAGCTAGACCAGGGGATTAAAACAGTTTTAAACAAGGACTGAACAAACAACAAAGAATTGATCAAAATGAAAGACCAACCCCGGACTAGACAAGGACGAAACCTCTAAAACAGAAGGTCTAAAGCCTGGTTTCATCTGGTCTGATCTTGGCTCGACTCACTTCTCCTGGCTCTGAGACAAAAGCGCCGCTCCGCGGACGGACGCTCTGAGACAAAGAGGGTTTTGGGAGATGAGCGAAAATTTGAAAAAAAAAAAAACAAGACCACTGGCCCAGATCTGGAACCACCTGAGGATCCGGCAGCGAGACGTTTGAACCGAGCGGACGCGAGGGAAACTGAAGAAAAACATGTGAGCCAAACCAGCAGGGGGCAGCATGCGGGTTCTGGGGGGTTTGTGGAGGACGTGGAAGCT
Organism: Chaenogobius annularis; assembly: GCA_015082035.1. Lineage (NCBI taxonomy): Eukaryota > Metazoa > Chordata > Actinopteri > Gobiiformes > Gobiidae > Chaenogobius > Chaenogobius annularis. Next base: position 19,331 of record BJKM01000632.1, read on the forward strand.
CGTGGGCTTCATGGGGGCTCGTGGGGGCTCGTGGGGTATTGTGGGGGTGTTGTGGGGGACTTGTTGGGGGGTTGTGGGGGCTCGTGGAGGCTTGTGGGAGCTCGAGGACGTGTTTGGCAGCATTTACACTTTTGGAAGCAATTGTGGACAGAAGACAGACACTTAGTGGAGTTTTGGCAAGTTGTAAAACTCTTGCCAACACTTGGCTCATGATACAAGTGTGTGTGGTTCGTTTGTTTGTCCCTCAGCAAAAAATGAGACCAGAAAAAGACACGTTATTGGTGTGGATCACTGTGAATTTACGACCTAATATCAGTCTCAGCGCATACGGCGAGATTATAAATGTAAATCTAGTAACAATAAACTGTATTTGTTAATAACTAGACCGCAAAATTCTGAAAACTTCCCCATCAGCCGAAAAGTTCACAGACTCAATAAAAGAAAAATACAAAAATCGTACTCGTATTTTGATCATGGTCAAGTTTGTCTGGACTAAACAGACTCTAAAAACACAAAGAAAATACCTGTTTATAACAAAGACAGAGGCATTTTTCAAACTAAAAGTAAAAAAAGATTACTCTTTGAAAGTTTCTTCAATAATTTTTCACTTTGTCAGTAAAATATTCTTCATCTTTCAACCTGCTTTTGGGGGTAACAACGTACTCTGTGTACAACAGAAGAGCGTCAACCGTGGATCCCGCCTGGACAAATGAGGGATTACATCAATGAAAAGTCATATTCTGTCTGTTAAAGAGTTTTTTAGAGTTTAGAGTCTTTTAAGTGACGTAATAAAAACAGATTATTATTGTCCTTTTCCCTCGTCAGCCAAACTTCAGGTGAACTCTGACCTTCTTGTGAGCGCTGAAGATCCTCCTGAAAGAGTCCGGGTTCTTCTCGGTGGATTTGCTCTGAGCAGCAGCTCTACGAGGAGCTCCAGCCAAAACCCTCAGGCCCTCGTCCGAGAAGTCCAGCAAATCTGAGCGAGAAAGGGGAGAGGATGAAGAGGAGAGGGGTTAAAACCACCAGGGGGTTAAAACCACCAACGGGGATAAAACCACCACGGGGTTAAAACCACCACGGGGTTAAAACCACCACGGGGTTAAAACCACCACGGGGTTTAAAACCACCACGGGATAAAACCACCACGGGGATAAACACACACGGGGAATAACAAACCACGGGTTAAAACCACCACGGGTTAAAACCACACGGGATAAACACCAGGGGTTAAAACCACCAACGGGATCAACCACCGGGGATCAAACCACCAGGGGTACACGGGGTTAAAACCCACCGGTTAAAACACCACGGGGTTAAACACCACGGGGTTAAACCACCACAGGGATAAAACCTGGAATAACACCAGGACTAAACCAGGACTAACACAGGAATTAACCAATGGTTTTTAATAAATAAACAATATAGAGAAAAATACCGGTCAAATATCGGTTATCAGCTCGGGCCGGGCTCAGCTCGGGCCGGGCTCAGCTCGGGCCGGGCTCAGCTCGGGCCGGGCTCAGCTCGGGCCGGGCTCAGCTCGGGCCGGGCTCAGCTCGGGCCGGGCTCAGCTCGGGCTTAACTCTTTGGGATTGTTCTTTTCTAAACTGTGTGTAGTTTTTATTCAGATTTAGTTCGCACAAATATGGCACTGACATAAACTAAAAATAAAAATGAACCCTGTTAAAACCTCGAGCTTGACTGAAGGGAAGTGTTAGCATTAGCTTTAGCTCCGATGTGGCGAAGGGTTTCTTAAATGGGCAGTGCCTTTTCCGCTCACCTTTGTCCTAGTTACATATTCCCAGAGGCAGAAACGTGAAACGGTTCAACGTTAAACCGTTCAATTACACCAGGAAAGTGCGTGCAGCCTCACTAAAATGCTAAATGCGGTTACTGCGGTTGCTTGAGCCCGAGTGCAGCGTGTGTGATCCTAAAACCGACCCAGGGAACTAAAGCAGGTCTTAACCAGAGGAGCACCTGAGCGGAGGCTTGTGCTGTTTTGCCGCTCGGAGTTCTTCTTGTTCCCTGTGGGCTTCTCGCTCGCCCACTCGCTCCTCTCGTTCATCTGGAAACTCTCCATCCTCTCCAGGCGGTCGAATCTGTCGAACGGGTCCTCCATCTCCTCACACGGCTGCACAACAGACACAACACACAACACGCTCACAACTCAAGTCATCGACACAGAACCATGAGGGCGGTGTAATGGAAAAATGTCTTTCTAAAGAGGTTGCAAATAATGTCATGTCTATGTATCATATAACATGATCTTAGCTCCGCCCAGTCGTGGGTCAAAACCTTGAGGGGTGTTTTCATTTCGACTAGAGCTGATTTGATTATGACAATGTGCGTACGTGTCAATGTATGTGACTACTACCTTTAAAAGGATGTTTCCTGTCATGTTCTGGAGTCAGGAAGGGAAAGCTGATCGTGTCAGGGAAAGTGTTTTTATTTACTGTGCACGAGTAAATAAAGATCCACCTTTTGAGAACGACAAACTCTGTTTACCTCTTTATTTCTTGGTACTTTTCCACAGAAATGCCACAACAATTTGGCGTCACGAACCACTGAGGACGTCGTGGGACCTTTGAATTGCAACGATCTCAAGCGTGTGAGAGCAGGGGTCAGAGCAGGTCATAAAGCTCGACCCGCACCAGAGCCCACTGATCTGGTGGTCCGAGCACGTGGCACGTGCCAAAACCCAGCGCCGTTTGAAGCTCTGCATCGTTTGGTAATCGCATCTACACAACACGATCTTTGTTGTCTTCATGGCTCCTAAAGCTCATCCATGTGCTCTTCGGGAGGAGAAGAGCCCCCCGGAGCCTAAGAGCTCTAACCTGATCAACAGGAGGGGCAACATCAGGTCACTGAATTGAGTAGAATATTGATGTATGCCTTGTTGTTGTCAGCCGCCCTGGCTTTGTTAATCATGTGGTTCATTGCTCCGCCCAGCTTGATATGTCCCAACAGAGAACAAAGGTTCTGCCGTAACACTCGTACACTGCGTCATGACAAAACACAGATTGGGCTCTTACACTTATTCATAACCATTCCACGGTCTATACTCTAAATTACTGGTATTGATATGCTAAATACATAGCCGATAGCCATAAACGGAAAGATTGTTATGTGCGTACACATACGTGTTGCCTCCTGAACCTGATTTAGCCACCATTTTACCTAAAACTCTAATCTCTTTGGATAATCCTAAACTCCTGAGTAAGACAGTTTGGTCTGTGTGGAAAGTATGACTCCTATTGTACTACGCAAGACTACAAGGCGACCTGAAATGAACATTAGACCTCCTGAGAATCTAGAACTGGGACCACTCTTTGGACCAGTGCATATTCAACCTGGCTCTAAATTTGCATGTTTCACACAGAATATTATATCACCCTTGTCCACCGGAGCAGAATCTGAACTTAAACCACTGCATGTAGGACAAATCCCTAATATATATTGTTCTGCAGTACATGTCCCGTGCACCCGTCTGAGGGAGGGGATTCATTTGAATACATCTCAGGCGGGTCCGGAACCACATGTGCACCTTACTAACACCGTACCAGACATTTTAGGGACCGTTCCAATAGAGGATTACATGTTTCTCTGTGGATATATTACATGTATGAATGTCTTCCGGCTGGATGGGTGGGCCGTTGCACTGCTGTTATCCCGTCGGATCATTCACACATAATATCTGGGACCCACACCTCACACACAGAGCTCAGCGGGATCTGCCACCTCATGACTCTGTTTGGGGGTCTGACGTGCCAGATTGACCATGTTGCGTGTGGACCTTCTTAGCTATAGATTCACTTCATTTATCAACACACACTAGCCACTAAGCCACTATTGAGTCACAGAGAAGAGATGCACGCACTCCGCGCAGTCGCACTTCAAAATCGTATTGTGCTCGATCAAATCACTGGAGCGGCTGGGGGGTGTGCACTTTACTCAAGGGGGGCTTTTGTACTTATATTCCCACTAATGATGAAGACGAGGAGCGATCCAACAGGGACTCGCAAATGTGACTAAACTCCGTGACCTCATGGAGTCAGAAACTCACAAATGCTCATTCTTCCTCAGTGTTGGGATGGTTTCTGACTTCCTGACGTGACGTGCTTATACATTTTGGCATTATTGTGGTTGTAATCTTGATCTGTGTGTCTCGTTTCTAGCCGTGTTCCCGTGTTCTCCGTGTTCCGCGTGTTCTCCGTGTTCCCGTGTTTCCCGTGTTTCCTGGTGTGTTTCCGTGTTTGCGACCGTTGTTCTCCCGTGTTCTCGTGTTTCAGAGACCGTGTTCCCCGTGTGCTCCCGTTGTTCTCGTTCCGTGTTCTCCGTGTTCTCGTGTTCCCCGTTGTCGGCACCGTGTTATGCCGTGTACTCAGTGTGCCCGTGTTCCCCTCCGTGTCCGTGTTTCTCCCGTGTGTCTCCGTGTTCGCCTCCGTTGTTTTCGTGTCGCCGTTTCCGTGTTTCCCAGTCGTGTTCCCCTGTTCGCCCGTGTTCCCCGTGTTCTCCGTGTTCCACCGTGTTCCCCGTGTTTCCGCCGTGTTTCCCCGTGTTCCCCGTGTTAGGCCCGTGTTCCCTCCGTGTTTCTCCGTGTTGCTCTCCGTGGTTCCCCCGTGTTCTCACGTTTTTCACCCGTGCCGTTGTTCCCGTTGTTCCGGCCGTGTTCCCGCCGTGTTCCCCGTGTTCTCCGTGCTGTTACCCCCGTGTTCCCGCCCTGTTCTCCCGTGTTCTCCCGCCTCGTTTCTCCCGTGTTCTCCCGTGTTCTCCGTGTTCACCGTGTTCAATTCCAGTGTCATTGGTAAGATGGTTCTGCTCAGTATGTGTGTGTTCAGGGCCAGATGAACACATGAGTGATTCAGTCATTAGGGGAATGAAGTAGTTTAACTGTTTAAACAGAATTTACTGATTAAAAGGGGGAAAATAATAATGTTTTAAAAATCCTTGATTATGTGTCCGCCTGTCCGTCCGAGGGGGTCCGGTCTCTCCTTCACTGTGGAACTCCTCCAGGGTTCTACCTTTTCCCAAAGAGGTTTTGTAGTTTTCCTGGCCGAGAAGGAGGGTCTAAGGACAGGGGGCAATACTTATTACTACTTTTTATTATTACTTATTATTTTTACTTTTTATTATTATTACTTTTTTTTAAAAAATGTATTATTGCTTATTATTACATTTATATTATACTTATTATTGTTAAGGTTTATCGTTTATTAATTAGGATTCTTATTAATTAAGTGCTAATTTTGGCGGTAATGTGAGGATGAGATACTCAGGACATTTGTGGTTCAAGGTTTCTCCTCTGAAAGGTTTTGCTTCAGCTTTCATTTTTCTATATATATATATATATATATATTATATATAATTTTTATATAGTTAATACAATAATATAATATAGTTTAGCTATCTCTGTGGGTTTGAGGTTATGAATTGACTGAGATGAGGATGATTTGTTTGTTAATGTGATTAATAATAAAAGGGTTTCATAATTATCAGAAGCCGCTAAGATCATATAATATGATCTTAGCTCCGCCCAGTCGTGGGTCAAAACCTTGGGTTGTTTTTCATTTTGACTCGAGCTGATTTGATTTTGTGAAAATGTGCGTACGTGTCAATGTATGTGACTGTCTTTAAAAGGATGTTTACTGCTCTGGAGTCAGAAGGAAAGCTGACTTTGTCAGGGAAAGTGTTTTATTTACTGTGCACGAGTAAATAAAGATCCACCTTTTGACGACAAACTCAGTTTACCTCTTTATTTCTTGGTACTTTTCCACAGAAATGCCACAACAGCGGTTTGTCCTGGTCCAGTCCTGGACGTGCGCTGAAGGGCTGAACCAGGACTGAACCCCGCCTGAACCCCGCCTGAACCCCGCCCGAACCCCGCCCGAACCCCGCCCCTGTACCTCTTCCTCTTCCTCCGGCGTCTCCTCTTCCTCCTCCAGGTTGGGCCTCATCTTGCGCTTGGCTTTCCTCCGCTCGCCGCCGCCACTCTCGTCGCCGTCGCTGTCGCTCATGTCGTCGAAGCCGAAGTATTTGATTTTGTAGTTGGACGCTCCGTCTGAAGGCGCGGCGCTGTTCTGGTTCTGACCCGAATCCTCCTCGAACCCAAACAAGTCCGGCTGACTCTGCTTGGACGGAGGCGCAGCCCTGAAGAGGAGGCGCAGGGTTTGTAAAGGTAAAGCTGCACTGGGTAACTTTTCTACTCAACCTTTTTATTACCAAAAATAAACCTATAAAAACATGCATTCTAACCATGATCTACAGCACATCATCTATAAGAAAAAAGATGAAACTAAAACAAAGCAGTATGTAAAGTTAGTCTAGTTGTTTGAATATTGTTATGGCGGCAGTTCCAAACATATTGAGAACACCTGTATTAGAGCAAAAAGGCTCGTTTAATTCACCAAGTGAAGGCATCTGGCCTGGTTAACTGGCACGTTTGTATACAAATGGGACGTCTCCCTGAAACTCCAAAACAGCGGATTTATGTGATATTTGTGACTGAGCAAACCTGTGACACAGAAGGATTTATGGACTGATCTTAATCACCTGGTTCATTTAGCTTATTTACACGCAACGTTAGCGGCTAACGTTAGCGGCTAACGTTAGCCGCTAACGTTAGCGGCTAACGTTACAATGAGAGTCTTGAATAGAAGAAGAGTTGAGTTTTTTTTTACTCATAATCACAGTTACAGGAGCTTTTATTCAGTTGTGACAGAGACCGTTAGAGACCGTTAGAGACCGTTAGAGACCGTTAGAGACCGTTAGAGACCGTTAGAGACCGTTAGAGACCGTTAGAGACCGTTAGAGACCGTTAGAGACCGTTAGAGACGTTAGCGTAACGGGCAGGGGTTCTCAAACTGTGGGCGACGGGCCAAAGTGATTTAAAAGTCAATCAAACATTTAAATGTGATAAGAAAATGTCAAACTCCCGATGATTTACCAATAATATCATAAGACCAACTGGACCTCCACAAACGACGCCATCCTAAACCGTCTCAGAGTTCAGTCCGAGTACTCACCTGGCGTTCAGCTCGCTCTTCTTCCTCCACGGCGCGTCTCCTGCCGCCTCCCCGCGCCGCCTGCAGGGGGCGCCTGTGTCTCCGTGTTCCGCTGCTGAAAGGTCACGTTACACGCCGACATGGACGACGGGTGCAGCACGGTGTAGTCCCTCGTCCTGCCCTCGACGCCGCCGTAGGTTTACTTTGACTTTCGGTGGGTTTGAGCGTCTCAAACGCCGAGTCGTCTTTGTTTTTGGCGGGTCGCCTGTAAGTCCGACAAACGGCATTCCGGACCAGCGTGGACGAGTACTCCGAGCTCTCTGAGGGGAAGTCGTGGTTCTGCGGCGGCGACACGGGCTTCTCGTAGCCCGTCGACGCCCACAGCAACGGCGCGGTGTGCTGAGGCTCCTGGTTGGCCAACGGGGAGGGCGGGCGCAGTCCAAAGATGACATCCCATTGGTCGAGAGCGGAGGAGGCGGCGGCGTCCGCTTTAGAGCCCGTTTTTTTAAGGTGGTGGTCTGGGCCAGAGGCTTGCGGTCGCTTTCGGAGGCGTTCTGGTACCAAGAGTAACTCATGCTTGGAAAGAGGATCAGACGCAGGATACGACCACTGGGGGTCACCTGTGGACAAAAGAGAGAATAAAAGAGGATCAGACGCAGGATACGACCACTGGGGGTCACCTGTGGACAAAAGAATACAGATCATCTGACGACAAAGGAAACGGGCTCTTCATGTTCATATTTTACACTCGGTGACTGTGTCCACAGTGAGTTACTTCCCATAATAACAACAACAACAATCTATTACGCTGGCAATGTCAAATAAATATGGGAAAGAATGTGGAGTGTCTGCCAGTGTGGTCCAATAGACTTGGTTTTCCATCTGGTGGATCACTAAGCACGGACAAAATGTATGATCCATGCCAGAAATGTTAATGTTAATTTAAATTGAATGAATAGAAATGAAGGGTTTGTGATTTTAAAGCTTTTTTTTTTCCTGTTGTGAAGCACTTTGAACTGCCTTTTGTACGAATTGTGCTCTACAAATAAACTTGGGCCTTGCCTAATCCTGAGGGTTCAGGTCTCAGTGGAATAGTACAGACTAAATTGGAATAATTGTGACCATTTATTCCAGAAACATAAGTTATTTAGTTACATCTATATCAAAAGTAAGTTTGATGTCATAAAAACTGGTGAAAATCCTTTATAATTTATCATTTTGAAATCGATCATATCTCAGTTTTGTTGTGCACAAATTGTCGAAATCGAGTATCAGAATACTTTGAAGTATCTGAAGTATCTGAAGTATCTGAAGCCACAGAGAGACCTCCTTGTGTCTGAGGAACACTTCCAGTTCTTACCTAAACTCGCGGCGCTGCTGTTGACCCTCTGCTGCGCTCGCTCTTGCTCTCGCCCCGCCCACGCTGACGTCGTCGTGGTGGCGTTGGAGACCCCGATCACACTCTCCCAGCTCAATGTCCTCGACGTCTCCCCCGCGCCGTGTCCGCTTTGCCTCTCCGGCTTCTCGGGCGTTTTGACCCTGGACGAAACCGGTTTGGACTCCTCGTCGCTGTCGAACCCAAACGGGTCTTCGGACGTGTCTCCTCCGGCTCGCGGGCGCTTGGAGACCTCGGCGAAGGCGTCGTTTTTGGGTCCGGGCCCGCGCTTGGACGCAACTTTGGCCTTGTACTTGGTGTCGCCCCATTTGGTGCTCAGGGTGCCCCGTTTGGTGGAGAGGACCTCGTCGAACTTGGACGCGCCGTCGCCTCCTTTACGGCTGTAGGTTTTACCAAATCGGGAGGTCATTGTGGCATCTGGCTCATATTCTCTGAAACGAGCGGAAATATGAAATTAAACACTGAAGAAACATAAAGTGTTCTTGTCCAGACAAAGACTCTTCACGTCGCAAGATAAAAGCAGCGAAACCAGAAAGAATCAGACTGTATTTAATCAGCAACTGTATTTGAACTAAAGCCGGGAATCAGAGCGTCCCTCGATAAACGGCTCACGATACCTTCCGATACCTGATATAATCGATATGTTGCTCATGATATTCATTCATTAATTCATTCATTCATTTTCTACCGCTTGTTCCCGTTAGGGGTCGCGGGTGACTGGAGCCTATCCCAGTGCCTTTGGGCCTTAGGCGGGGTACACCCTGGACAGTGGCCAACTCGTCGCAGGGCCAACACAGAGACATAAACACACAAACAAACATTCACTCTCACACTCATTCACTAGGCCAATTTACAGTTGCCAATTGACCTCACACACGCATGTCTTTGGACGGTGGGAGGATCCCGGAGAACCCGGAGAGAACCCACGGTGACACGGGGAGGACATGCAGACTCCACCCAGAGAGATCATGTGATGTGATGTTCACCCAGGAATCGAACCAATGATTTCCTTCTTGGAGGCGAGAGCTCTAACCGCTCAGCCACCGTGCTCATGAAATCACTATTTTTATTTTCATTTTTTAAACCAACAGATTTTAAGAGCATTTTTCTCTGTTAAACCTCGACCTGCACAAACGCTAAATGAAATACGCCCATTTTAATCATCAACACGGTCCAAATGTCACAAGTTTCTCTCCTTTAAACCAAAATCCTTCGAGGAAATTATACCAAAAATGACTCATGGCGATATATCGATACAGCAGCCCACGATATCGATACCGTATCACAAAATTTAGTCTCTCCATATACATCAATATTTTGACACACCCCTAATTCGAATTGTTCTAAATTATATCCATATCAGCCCGTTTCCCCCTCACTTCTGCTGCTGAAGCCTCTACAGGCCGCTGAGCAGTACTGCAGGAAGCTTGGTTCTTCTTCTCCTGCAGCTGCTCAGTCTGTGGGCGTGTTCAGAGGCACGTTCATGCTCCGCCTCGAACGTGAGCTTTTAGAACCAGAGCAAACGGCAGCTTGTGTTAGAGCTCTGCACATGTGCTCTGAGGACAAACTCAACACCACCTGAAGAAACCTGTGACTGAGCATGTGCAGAGGAGAAGAGAAGCCCTAACTGAGCATGTGCAGGAAGAGAAGCCTAACTGAGCATGTGCAGAGGGAAAGTGAAGCCTCCTGAGCATGTGCAGAGGAGAAGTGGAAGCTCTAACTGAGCATTGCAGAGGATGAGCAGAGAAGCCCTGGACTGACGCATGTGCAGAGAAGAAGAGAAGCCCCAACTGAGCATGTGCAGAGGAGAAGAGAAGCCCTAACTGAGCATGTGCAATGGAGAACGAGAAGCCCAACTGAGCATGTGCAGAGGAGAAAGCAGCCCTAACTGAGCATGTGCAGAGGTAAAGCGGCAGAAGCCCTAACTGAGCATGTGCAGAGGAGTGAAGCCTAACTGAGCATGTGCAGAGGAGTGAAACCCAAACTGAGCATGTGCAGAGGAGTGAAGCCCAAACCGAGTGATCAAATTTTTCGACTTGACCATGAAACTCTCTGAAGTCCGCTCTTGATGTTGCAGCTCCGCTAAAACAGAAGGTCATTAGGCCAAAATGCGCCTCCCCGTGGTACAATGAAGAACTGCGTTCACATAAACAAAGAGTTAGAAAATAGAAAGACCATTTGGTCGCTCCCACACGGAGGAATCCCTAAAAAGCATGGAAAATCTGCCTAATGTCCTATAAGCAGGCTCTGCGTAAGGCCCAAACCAGATACTATTCAAATTTAATAGAAGTCAACAAAAATAACACTAGATTTTCTTTTCAGCACTGTAGCCACGGTAACCAACTGTCACAGCGCAGTAGAGCCGTCACTCCCAGCCACTCTCAGCTCTAATGATTTTCTTCTATTTTTTAACAATAAAATAAAAACAATCAGAGATAAATGAGATGAAACTCCTCCCACTATTAGCCCTGAACAAGCCCAAGCTGTAAAACTAGTGTCCCATAGAAATCCATCAGTGACACTAGAAAGGTTCACTGCTGTTGATCAAGCAGAGAGAACTTCAGACATTATGTCCTCTAGAACGTCATCTTGTATTCTAGACCCGATTCCAAGCAGACTCCTCAAAGACATTCTCCCCCTAATTATAGATTCTATTCTAATATAATAAATACTTCATTAGAAAGTGGTGATGTTCCACAGTCCTTCAAACATGCAGTCATTAAACCGCTTCTGAAAAAGCCTCATCTTGATCCTGACCAGTTGATAAACTACAGACCTATTTCAAATCCACCCTTTGTCTCTAAAATCCTTGAAAGAGTTGTAGTTAAACAGCTTTGTCGCCATCTACAGTACAATAACGTATTTGAAGTTTTCCAGTCAGGGTCCGCAGCCCCCCACACACTGAAAACTGCACTAGTTAAAGTCACAAATGATTTTTGTTTATTAGCTGCTGACGATGGACTGGTCTCAGTCCTGGTTCTATTGGACCTCAGTGCAGCGTTCGACACCATCGAACACAACATTCTACTGCAGAGGTTAGAATCTGATGTAGGTGTCAGAGGCCCCGCCCTCAGCTGGTTTAAATCCTACCTATCGGATAGGTACAAGTTGGTTCATGTAAACCAGAGCTCCTCCCCCTGTTCTAAAGTAACCTACGGTGTGCCACAGGGGTCAGTTCTCGGTCCATTTCTGTTTCCTCTTTATATGCTGCCGTTAGGTCACATGATCAGAGCATTCACTTTCCACTGCTCTGCAGATGACACACAGCTGTATTTATCAATGAAACCTGATCAGACGCGATCAAGCAGACAGACTTGGTGCTTGTGTGAAGGATCTAAAAACTGGATGACACTTCATTATCTGCTTCTGAACCCGTGAAAAAACCGAGGTCATCGTACTAGGCCCTAATCATCGACGAGACGCTTTATCTGAGCAGATAGTCCCACTGGACCACGTCAGTGTGGCCTCCAGCTCCACTGGAAGAAACCTTGGAGTCTGACTGGACCAAGAGCTCTCATTCAAAGCACACAATAAATCAAGCCTGTAAAACAGCCTATTTCCATCTGTGTAATAAAGCCAAAATCAGAAACATCTTGCCTAAAAGCGATGCTGAAGAACATCTTCTTGCGTTTGTAACATCTAGATTAGACTCCTGTAACTCCTGCTGCAGCGTGTCCCAAAAGCCTCCATAAAAAGCTTTAACTGGTTCAAAATGCAGCAGCAAGAATTACTAACAGGAACTAAAAGAAGAGAGCACATTACGCCGGTGCTGGAGTCTCTTCACTGGCTCCTGTCGAGTTTAGAATCAAATTCAAACTCCTCCTCCTGACTTACAAAGCCATAAATGACCACGCCCCATCCTACCTCAAAGAGGCTATAGACCTTATCATCCAAACAGAGCACTTCACTCTCAAAATGCTGGACTTCTTGGTGGTCCCAAGGGTCTCTAAAAGCACAGTAGGAGGTCCCAAGCTCCTGTGTTGTGGAACTAGCTCTGTCCATGTTAAAGAGGCCGACACAGTCTCTTCATTTAAGACCAGGCTTAAAACGTTCCTCTTTGAAATGGCTTATGGTCAGGCCAGTTAGGAACAGAAATAAGAACCTACAGTTCCAGCTCTGCTGCCCTAGGAGCAACTATACTGGGGGAAGTATGGAGCTGGAGCACTATCCTCTGTTTCCTACTACTTTTCTATCAAACAAAATTTAATTTCACTTGCAATTTGTTCATCGCTTTTCCTTCTTTTTCTCCCACTTCCCCGACGGGAGTGGAGCAGGCACATCGAGGACCTGTGGATCCAGATGCTCCTCAACTGCTGGAGAAACGATCTCTACTCCATATGAACGGTTCTTCATCGGCCTCGAAAAATTGGTTCTCCTCCTGAGTGGGTCCAGCTCCTCTGTCTCTCTCTCGTCCTCCTGTCCGTCCGAGGGAGTGGGATCTCTCCTTCACTGTGGAACTTCTACAGGTTTCTACTTTTTCCCAAAGAGGTTTGGTAGTTTTTCCTGGCTGAGAAGGAGGGTCTAAGGACAGGGGGGCTTGGGACATCTGTATAAGGACACGGGATGAGGAACATTACCAAGTCCTATGAACATTGTTTATTCTGTTTTTTCCACTGTCGACCATCGAGGCAACTACTGTTGTGATATTGGGCGTTACAAAAATAAATTGAATTGGAAGCATGTGCGGAGCAGTGAAGCCCTAACTGAGCATGTGCGGAGCAGTGAAGCCCTAACTGAGCATGTGCAGAAGCGAAGCCCGACTTTCCCAGAGAGCGGTTTGTGCGTCACGGTGAAATACCAGGAGTGGGCGGGGCTAACGGCTCAAACTAAAACATCCTGACTCACGGTTTGAAATCTGGTGAATTAGTTTGTGTATTAATAGTTTGTGTTCATGTTCTATTCAACTTCATTTTCCTGAGGGCCAGATTTCTCAGGGGGCCATGACCTCTGGGCCGGATCGGCTACAAACCAGGTGTGAACCAAGACTAACCCAGAATCAAACCAGGTCTAAAGCCGAATTAAATGAGGACCAAGCCAGAAAAACCAGCAAACCAGGTTTAAACTTGTACAAACCCAGAATTAAACCGAAAACAAGAAAAAATATCTAATAGTAATATTTGGAAGTTGAATAGCCCTATTCTAGATGATTGACGATAAGAGGTTTACTGTATTTATTGATCTCATTGCGTTCAAAATATGGCTCTTGATTTATTTATTTTTTAAAGTTGTAACATCAGCAAAAACTGACTGGTGCAGGGCCTTTCTGTGTGGAGTGTGCATGTTCTCCCTGTGTCTGCGTGCGTTACCCCGCCCACTAAAAACATGTGTACATGAGAGTGAAGGCGGGACACTGGACGACCCGGCGTGTTTACCTCATGTGTTCATTACCATGCACTGTCCCGACCAAACGAGGCTCACCATGAGATCCATTTGAAAACCATTGAGAGCAGCTGTTTTAATGGATTTAACAAAGACTTCTGATTTTGGAAGAAAACCACCAACATAAAACGTGAATTCAATAAGTATTTTATTCCTTCTAGAGTTGAAGAATTCTGAAGAGGGCTCACAATGTAAAAAGGCATAAACGTGTGTGCTGTTGACAAGTACACAAACTACTCTCCTCTGTCAAATATCACAAAAGCACGTCTTCATTTACTTTAATCGCCCTGTGGAACATTACGGGACAGTCTCATTTGCTGAAGGCCGGGGTTTTGCAGATGCAGCAGGCCTGAACCTTGAAAAACACACGCAGCAAAACATAACAAACCCAGCAAATGTGCAGAAAGTTACACAAGAAATCCCACGAATACTCCCACGAATACTCTGCCAAGTGTTGTGTACAAACAGGTCAGAGTCACCGTCATTCACGCACACAGACACAGCCATCATTTACAAAGACATAGCCAGATATTAATCTCCCATCTTGAGTTGTTTGAATGCTTTTGGACTAAATTGTGCTAATATTAGCTTCAGATTGGAGGTGATGAGTTCGTTTAACTCGCTCCGATTGATGTTGGAACACGTTTTAGGGGAAATTAACCACTTAAGAGTTGATTTAGGGGCACCTATGTGAATTATAATGCAAAAGATTATACGTTTTAGGGCGTAAATAAAGAAGTTTTAGCAGTTAGCATTAGCGCTGAAGCGAAATGAGCTAGCTTAAATGCTAACAATAACTGCTATCAGGCTCCGTGGAAAGAGACAACCATAACACAGAACAAAAAGGCGGTATTTTTAATCCAAGCAGATATTTAGAAGCCGTAAAATGGTGTCTTACTTGGTGCATTAAAGACCAGGTCCAAATAAAGCCCAATTCCGAACTGGGCCTGGAGAATTTCCGACTTGAACCGAACCAAACCGAGCGCATCCGAAGCCAGCGCGCTATAAACAAGGCCCAAAACTGCGCGTCCGGGCTCGAACACGGGCGTTTGCGGACGGGTTTTCGGGTTGAACCGCGGGGGAAGTGGGCAGACGTGAAGTTTAGAGCTCCATCTGACGGGATCGGGTCGTGTTTGGAGAAAACCCAAGTCGATTGTTTCCCACGGACCCGCACTCCGTCAAGTTAGCGGTGACAGACACAGCGGAAGTCAGAGAGGAGGGCAGTGCAGAAGTGGAGACATCTGCCGGCGAGGAGGAGAACACGTGGACCAGGAAAAACCTCTCAGAACTGTAGAAATGTGCTACTGAACTTCCTTTGCTGATAAAATGCAACGACTTGGAACGACTTGTGGCGCTTTTGTTTCCCACGGAGCATGTTCCGCTTTGCCCTGCCCCAACGAGAGCACTGCAGAGGCGAGAGTGGTGTGTTTTAAAGCTTGAGTTATTCGCTCTGTTTCCCTTTTGTCCCTTCTGTCCTGCTTTTTGGTTCTCTTCACTTTGTTAAGAGCCCAAACTCTTCTGATCACTCCCACCTTGTGCTGTAGTGGGTGGTTAGAGCCAAAGAGCAGGTACTGATCCGTGTATGTAAGCTTCCGTAAGTTCTCCTCTGATAGTGGAACAATCAAGAAAGGCCAAGCGGTTCTCCTTTGCATCTTCTCTTGTAAACCTGATATGCGGTTCCACTGCATTGATGTGCTCTGAGAAGGCTTCCAGCTCTTGTTTCTTAATTGTCACAAAAGTGTCATCCACGTAACGGTACCAAAGACTTGGAGCAATGCCTGAAAAGGAGGTCAGTGCCTTCTTCTCAAAATGCTCCATGTCACAAGTTGGCACGATGGGAGAGACGGGCGAGCCATGGCACAACCGTGGATCCGTCTGTAAAAATGTCCCCGGAATTGAAAAGTATGTGGTGTTAAGACAGATGTCTAGTAGTTGCAGATGAGATGTGTTCAGGTGTCAGTTTGGTCCTTTCCTGTAGGTGGTGTCTTCCTGCAGTCTCGTCCTCACCGCTGCTACTGCCTCAGAGGTCGGGATGCAGGTGAAGAGGGACACAACATCATATGAAACCATCAGGTCATCTGGGTCCAATTGGAGATGTTTCACTTTGTCCACAAAAGTGTGTATGTTTTCCACATGATGTTCCGAGTTCCCCACCAATGGAGCCAAGATGGTCGTTAAATGCTTGGCCACATTGTATGTGATGGAGTCTGTGCTGCACACAATGGGTCTGAGTGGAACATTCTCTTTGGGAATTTTTGGGAAGTCCATAAATCCATGGAATAGCTTCCCCAGGACACAGTCTGTAATACAGAAGCCTGTCTATCACCTCCTCTTTCTCAAGCTTCTGTAAACAGTCTATCACCTTCTTCTTGTAGCCACTGGTCGGGTCTCTTTTCAAGCGTTCGTATGTGGTCGTGCTCTCTGAAACGCGGTGACACGTTCACTGTCATTGAGCTCGTCCTGGCGCTTTAAAACAACAGTACAGAACTTTCTGGAGGTGGAAATTCTCCATGGAAACAGTTGAAGCCATACTTCTAAACGTTCTTACCGTCTTCCAGTGGGAAATGTATTTTGATCTGAAAAAAGAAAACATTAGATGAATATATAGAAAAAGATTCAGTTGTTTCATCTGGACTCTGTTTTAAAAAAAACGATACGTTTCAACTCTCGTCCAAGAGTCATTCTCAATCTGAGAAACACGTCTGAGAACTCCTGTTTATATCCTACTCTGTGAAAGCCCTGCCCACAGGGCGGGACCTCCTGATAATGGCCCATAGAAACTTAACTGGGATGGGCCTGTTGTTCTATTGTTCCCTGGCGTTTGGCTGCCTCACCTTGAGTGCCTGTTTAGCATCAGAATGCCTCGGGCGTCTCCAGGGTTTCAGCAGACCATTATAAACCTACAAGAGAACACTCCTGGACGAATGAGGCATTACACCGACATTGGATGAATATAAGTTGCAGCGATGACTTCCATCGCCTTAAATTAGTTTGTTCAGAATCAGAAAGAGTTTATTTCCATTGTCAATGAACAAAATTCACAGACATAGGAACTTGTCTCGGCGTTAAGGTGCAACATAAAACACTGAGCAATAATAAAAACAACATATGGGGGGCTGCACCAGGACACCAGCCGGACCACCTCCCTCCTGTAGACAGACTCATCCCCGTCCGAGATGAGCCCGATGAGGGTGTCGTCCGTTCTTGGGCTGGAAAAACGTATCGGGGTCTTCAGCTTTGGCGATAACGTCATAACGCAATAACTGCTTTCACTGCTCCCCCTGAACACACAATACCACCATTTGTGTGTGTTTTGTTGATGCTTTTGCTTATGTTAACCATGAAAAGCAATTTTATGAACTTTTGGTTTGTAAATCCCCAAAAAGTTATAACCGTACAGGAGGGCCTTTTTTGGTGTTTTTTTTAACCAGTCTGTGGGCTCTTTGCATTTTTTGGCATTAGCTCTTTTTTTTGTTTGTTCTGTTGTATTCGGTTGTTGCAGTTCTCATGTTTGTGTGTTGTGTTGATCAGAGAGCTGTGTAACAAAAGTAGGTTTACAAGAATGAGTTCAACATATTTAATACATGCTCCACCAGGGGGCGACCTCACTTTCTATACTGAAGTTGTGGATCTGATTGCAAACTACTCTGAGGGAAGCTCAGTTTTTTTTTTTTTACTGCTGTGTTGTATGCTTGTGTTACATAGTTAATATGAGCGTTGTTTAATCCCAGTAAATTGGGACGCACTGCCATCTTCTGGCGCCTGTTTGTACCTGCACGTACTGTTATCGCGGGAACTACAAGGGAACATGTCTGTGAATTTGGGTGGACAAAATGTGATTAATTCGTGTGTAGCCATTGTAAAGCTAAGCTGGTAACTGTGTGGTGTGTTATACTTACCTCGTGTTTATTTTACCTTCTTCTGCTGAAGTCAACTAACAGTATGTTTGATTTGACCGTGTTTTTCCTACTAGCTCAGTTAGCAGCTAACAAAATGCAAAAATCAAACCTGTCATGTGATCATTTCCTTCTTTTAGTATGTCGTATTGTTCTGTTCCCTATGATCAAATTACAGTTGTGGCTATATTCAGATTTACATTTATTCAACAGAAGTTCATTCATGTTCATCATTCTTATTAAATTAAGTAATAAACAGATGTGATTTGCATTTATTAAAGATCGACATGATACAAAAAAGACAATAACACACAATTAAATATTGCATCACTCCATTATGGAACAGAGTATTGATGATTATGTTTTACATTTCTTGTTGTTTGATATAAATCGCACAGCAAACAGTGGCATTGAGGCCAAATCTGTAAATTAATACGTGAAACGTTAATAACAAACATAAGCATCCAAACCAGAAACAAGAAAGAAAATGATCTGGGCGATTAAAATCGTACTTTTTGTCGTATAATTCTCTTAAATATCAGACCTTTACGACATGACACATTTATATTTATAGATTCATCATTATACATTTTGTAAACAGACCATTTCCAGTCGACATATTCCAAAAGCACTGACTATCCTCAGTCTTTCACGCATTCTGCCGTCGTGGGGCGCGCTCCCGTCGCCAAAGCGTCATGGCGATGTCGTCACAAAGGTGGGAGGAGCTAGCCCCCCATTCAGGAAGTAATGCGGAAAAATATTTCTTTCGAGGCATGCGCCAATGAGCACACGCCATGGACTTGAACTGAGCGCCATCTCGTCCTCCCGGGGCTTGGGTGAACCCCATATTTGAATAGATCCATGGGTGAACGCAGTGGCAGCGGGCTCGCTCCGCGCTCCGTGGGCACCAGTTTTTTAATAATTATCTTTTGGGGCCACCGGGAGGACAAGATGGCGCTTAGTTCAAGTCAATGGCGTGTGCTCATGGTGCATGTTGTAAAAAAAATCTTTCTTCCGCATGACTTCCTGGTTGCAGAGCTAGATCTGGGCCTTTTCCCATGATGCTTTGCACGCCAACAGCAGATTACCGTACACTGTTCACCGTGCCATCAAAAGTGTAATTTTGAGGATTTTAGAAACAAATGAAATTCCTTCTATTTTATTTTTGGACTAAAAAGAAGAGAGCACTGTCATTTTACAGGCCGAACTCGCCGAACGTCCGGGCCGTGAGGCTGCAGTACAACGAAGTGGCCACTACTCAATTTGGATTGCGGGCAGAGGGGGCGTGTCTTATCTAGATAATACAGTGGTCCCTCGTTTATCGCGGGAGTTACGTTCTAAAAATAACCTGCATGAAACGGAATCTGCAAAGTAGTCAGCATTATATTTTTACAATTATTATAAATGTTTTCAGGTTGCAAACCCCCCCAAATGAGACGTGTGGTGGGCCGCGGCGAACATGTTGGGGGTAATTATAGTCTTGGCGGTTTCATGCAGTGTCAACAGTAGAAATCTGAGCTGCTGCTATGAAATCCCATTCATTTCCGCGTGGAACCTGACGCGACGCTGAAAATCAGGTCCGCGCGGACGGCAAGCGACGGGGGCGTGTCAAACGAAGACATTTAGCGTCAAGCATAAGCAGCCGGATACATTTGACACGCTGAACGCATTCTGTAGCTACCGTATACAAGAGACACGGTACGGAGATTGACTGATAATCGTCCACAGTCCCTTAGCCAATCAGGACGCAGAAAACAATGCGTTGTAAAAAAAGAAAAAGCACCAAAAAAAGATCCCCCAAAAGAATCCGCGAAACAGCGAGGCCGCCAAAGGTGAAGGGCGTTATAGTGAGGGACCACTGTATATCCATGTTTGGGCCAGAGGCAAGCCAGACCCCGCCCCTTCCTGCCCGTAGCCGTCTTCCCAAACTAGAGACTTGCTGAGAGCACGAACCCCATGTAAACCAATGAGAAACGCCTGCCGAGCTAACAACGCTAATGCAGATGACTTCTGGGAAATGTAGGCTTTGAAGACAGGAAGTGCAGCCTGTGCACCAGGTCTAAGCCAGGTCTGAACCGGGTCTGAACCGGGACTAAACCGGGTTTAAACCGGGACTAAACAAGGACTAAACCAGGTCTAAACCAGGACTAAACCAGGAATAAACCAGGAATAAATAAGGACTAAAAAAAGACTGTTCTTAGTCACTTTGACCTCTGAAAGTCTCCACTGCAGTGAGGACCAGAGGAGCAGAGTTTGAACCTCTGTTATTCAAATAAGGACTGAAATATGGAAACAGTTTCTCCCTGAAGCTGCAGCCGCTGAAGGAGAAGATAAGATCTGCAAAATCTGCATCATAAAAGGAGACCAGACCCTCACCATAGTCCACAAACACCCCGACCTTCTGAGGAGCTCGCTGCAGAGGCAGACGAACAGAAGAGTCTGCACAAGCCCAGTACTTATCTTTGTTTCTCAACCAGATGCACCAGAATCCATTTTTAGGACTCAAACTGATCTTTCCCTTCCTGTTGATGGACTCTTGGGCCACTCCTAGATCCCAGTCTGTTTTCCCTTTGACCTGAACCTCAAAGTAAAACCTGCCTGAGGAGAAAGTCTGCTTTCCAAGAACAGAAACACAAGGATCAAACCTCAGAGGAGAATCTGGAAGCTTCTTCACACCAGTGTGATGAACCTGTTTGAGATCTTCAGACAAAATGAGCCAAGGATGAGCAGTGTCTGGATCCAGAGTGACGTCCACCACAAACTGCTGCACTCTCAGGAGTTCTAATCTTGAAGACAGTTTGTTAAAGTCTTCAGAGAGATGTTTCTCCAGCTCAGACAGAGCCCGGGCCGCACTGCCCTCACACGTCTCCGGCTCAAAGCTCACGCTGCTCCACTCCTTCAGCCCAGCAGGGGGCATGAGTGCAGGGCAGCGCTGTAGAAAGTGGAGGGGGTCTTGAGGGCGTGAGAGCCGCTCCGCCTCAGTGCTGCTCTTCTCCAGCTCACAGATCTCCTGTTCCAGCTGCTGCACCAGCTCCTGGGCTCGTCTGTGCTCCGGCTCTGCTTCTCTGAAGCTTCCTCTAAGAACCGTCCTGACGCCTCTGAACAGACTCTATGAGAGCAGTGAAGGCCTGCAGCCCTCAGCCTCTCTCTGTGGACCTCTGTGTCACTGGAGCTCCACGCAGCGTGGATCTCCTGGACCTTCAGCCTCCTCTGCTCCAGCATGTGCGGCACAGAGGACCTCCTAAACTGAGAGACCATCTCCAGGACAAATAGTTGACTCTGAGCTCAGGCTTCTGTCATACCTCCCGTTACACAGAGGACATGCGCAGGGCCTCAGGGCCCAGGCCTCACAGATGCAGCGTTTGCAGAAGTGTGTCCACAATGGAGTGACACTGGCTCAGAGAACACCTCCAGACAGATGGAGCACCGGAAATCTCCTCAGAGCTCCTTTCACTTGTGGAGGACATCTTCTTCTTTTTCTTCTTCTTTGTGGTGGTTTATGGCGGTTGGTATCCATAGTGTTACATTACACACCATTCTCTGAAACACAAGTGAACATCACAGAGTGACTATACTCACATCAAAGTGAAAACTCTTTTTGTGACACGAAAGAGCTTTGCTTTGCGAAGTTCCAGAATGTGTTGAAGGCTGAATTAGAAGGTAATGTAACACTATGGATACCAACCGCCATAAACCACCGCCAAAGAAGACTCTTTCTCAAGGTGAAAAGGTGGATGGGCCTTTGTGTTGGCTGCCAGTCGCCATTGAAAACACCACCACAACAACAACAACAACAACAAAGAATGGGTCTAATGAATAATATCTAAAGAATGGCGGTAATGTACAACGGAGTAAAAGGGCAACAAAAATAAAATAAATTGCGTGGCACTACGAGAATAAAGTCACAACATTTCGACATTAAAGTCAAAATTTTATGAGATTAAAGTCGAAGCCAGAAAAAAGTCCTACATTTACTAGAATAAAGTCATAATTTAACGGAATAAACTCATACATGTATGAGAATAAATGTCCTGGTTGGAGGCGTGTGGAGCTCAGCTCCTGGGCACTGGGCAGCGTCTCGGACCATTTCACCAATAATCCGCTCCCTCGACCTGTACTGGGGCGGTGCTCCGGACCCTGTACCGCGGGCCTGGAGCCGGTGCTCCGGACCCTGTTCTGGGGGTGTGAGGACGGTTCTGCGAATTCGGGATCAGGGACTAAACCCATAAACTCTGTGTATTGGACTAACTTATTTGGAGACAAACAGTGTGCAGTCCTTCTTCTTTGGTGGTGTTTCATAGTGGTTGGTATCCATAATGTTACATTGCCGCTATTTGTTTAGACATTATTCATGTCTATTGTGTCATGTCTTAACCACCATTTGATTACCATCCACCCATGTGCAGGAACCAAATGAAGGAGACCTCACATCCTTCCTGGACAGAGAGAGCATCAGACAGAAGATGCTGTATAGAATATCCTGTCTGGAATCAGATGTTCCTGATGTAATGCTGACTCAGCCCAGTCCATCACTCACCGTATCTGTGGAGACAGAGAAATGATCTGTTAACCTCTTCTTGACCGCCACCTCCAGGTCAGGTATGGAAAAGGCAGCGACTGTCGTCCCACCCTCGGGATCCTTAGATCCATCGGTATCAATAATTTCAGCTTGCGATGCAATCTAGTATCAACAGGGAGCGAGCAAACTTCCAAGGAGCCATGGTGGACAAGCCTCCAAGGGTGTTAGGGCAGAAAAGTCTTCACCATGTAAAATGACCCTACCATGCTCTGAACTCTCATACAAATGCTAAATCCACTAGGAGCCCTGGTGGGCGTGTTCAAAGACGGCTCCTCTCAGGTGTGCTTGAACCACAGGGGTCCAGGATGGGCCGGCTGTCAGGGCTTTGTCTCTTTGAACAGCAGCCAGAGCCAAAGTTTGAATGCAATCAACACACACCCTGTTCCTGTACTTAGCATCCGGCCCATCGGCCAATTATATTCAAGTATGTAATGTCATGTGATTTGTTCGACCTGTATTCTATAAAGAAGGTGAATCCTTTTGTGTGGACCTTGAGACTTGTGAGGGACACTGCCAGTGCTCCCAAGAGCGCAGGGCGCAGGATTGATTCTGATCGCACAATAGAATGAACATTCGCTTTTGAGAAAAGACAAACTCTGTTCTATTGTTTTTACTATTACTTAAGTTTTCCACAACAAGGTTCAAGTTAGATCGCTTATTACAGTCTGTGTTTTGCATTTCCCTCCCAGCTAAAACACGATCGTCAGCCTCAATGATGTTCTCCACATTCTCTAAGAAGTTCCTTCACATGGTGAGTGCATTAGTGAGTGTATGTCCTTGCACATTTACATAAGCTTTAACCAGATCCGCAGTGGCATTTTCATTCAAGCTGCATCGGCAGAGACAGGGAAGTCTTAAAAGACTACAACAGATACGCAAGGCTTTGGGCTTGGTCTACATCAAGTTTCTTAAGTTAGTTTCAGCTGAAGACATGGAAGAACACAGCCAATAATCAATAGCCGCTCTCATAATAGCCAGTAAATATTCAGGAGCGATCTTCTGTGACTCCCAGTCCTGGCCAGATGGACAACGCAGCAGATGATTCACCTTTTGCATTTATCTCTGGTCTTATCAATGTGCTGTCGCCAATTAAGCTTTCATCAAAGACCCAAAGAACCTCACTTCCCTGACTGTTCAAGCCTGTTAGACCTGTTCAAGGACCTGTTCAAGGAGCTGCCATGCAGTTTAAGAGAGCATTCTCAGCCTCTGTACGGACAACTTAAGTCCCAATTCAGAGTCCACTGCGCCACTGCTGGATTGTGGTTGGTCTCCATAGTGTTACATCACCCCATTCTTTGGACTTTATTCTTTGAATTTATCTTTCTGGTCAGTCTTCAGCAGATTCTGACTTGCTAATCAAGCTCTTTTCATGTCACAAAAAGAGTTTTCACTTTGATATGATATAGTCGCTGAAATGTCTGATTCCTGTCCACACTCAATCCAGTAGATGCACGGCTGCGGCGACATTGAAGACAACAACCCAAACTAACCCAAGACTCACACTCCAGTGGGTGGCAGTAATGTAAACTATGGATGCCAACCGCCATAAACCACACAAAGAAGAAGAAGAAGGAGATGACCTCCACAAGTGAAAGAGCTCTGAGGAGATGTTCAGGTGCTCCTCTGTCTGGAGGTGTTCTCTGAGCCAGTGTCCACTCATGTGGACACCTTCTGCAAACGCTGCATCTGTGAGGCCTGGGCCCCTGAGGGCCTGCACATGCCTCTGGGTAACAGGAGCTATGACAGAAGACCTGAGATCAGCGTCACTATTTTGCTCTGGAGATGGTCTCTCAGTTTAAACTAGAGGCTGAAAGTCAGAGTCACAGCGTTCCAAACCTGGAGAGGTCATGTGAGTCTGCTCTGAGCCAAGCTGAAGGCCTGAAGTCCTGCCTGGTCTGTCTGTCCTCGTTCTGTGAGACCACCTCCAGCCTCATCTCACAGTCTCTGGCTGAAAAGACACCAGCTGATGGAGCCTGTGGAGAACCTGGAAGACAGGATGTGTCCTGAGAAGATCGTGTGCACAATGTGTTTCCTTCTAGAGCACAAGGACCATGAGCTGTTGTCTCTGGAGTGTGAGCGCAGGAGGTCCTCTCTGCCGCCATGGTGGAGCAGAGGAGGCTGAAGGTCAGGAGATCCAGGCTGCTGGAGCTCAGTGACACAGAGGTCCACAGAGAGAGGGCTGTGGGGTGCAGACCTTCACTGCTCTCATAGAGTCTGTTCAGAGGCGTCAGGACCGGTTCTTAAGAGCACAGGAGAAGCAGAGCCGGAGCCACAGACGAGCCCAGAGCTGGTGCAGCAGCTGGAACAGGAGATCTGTGAGCTGGAGAAGAGCAGCACTGAGGCGGAGCGGCTCTCACGCTCTCAAGACCCTCACTTTCTACAGCGCTGCCCTGCACTACGCCCCCTGCTGGGCTGAAGGAGTGGCAGCGTGAGCTTTGAGCCGGAGCCGTGTGAGGGCAGTGCGGCCCGGGCTCTGTCTGAGCTGGAGAAACATCTCTCTTCAAGATTAGAATCCTCGAGAGTGCAGCAGTTTGTGTGGACGTCACTCTGGATCCAGACACTGCTCATCCTCGGCTCGTTCTGTCTGAAGATCTCAAACAGGTTCATCACACTGGTGTTAAGAAGCTCCCAGATTCTCCTCTGACGTTTGATCCTTGTGTTTGTGTTCTGTGAAAGCAGTTAGACCATCAAATGCATTGATATAATTTCTTATCGTAATAAAGGGGTTCCTCAAGGCTCTGTCCTTGGACACTTTATGTACAATTTAAATAAACTCAATTTGGTCATAATCTAAAACACAGCAGCATCCACTTGTACACGATGATGTGTTCTGTATGCTAGAGCGCCTCCTGCTGCATGCCTGGGCATCTGGATCGATGATAAACTCCTTCAACAAACACGTACAAGCGCTGACGAATCATCTTAAAGCCAGATTCTGTAGAAGTAAAACGTGTAGAAAACAGTTCTCAAGCGACATTTGTCTCACTTCTGATTATGGTGATATATATATGCACTCAGGTCTCAGGTCCGGCTCTCAGGTCCGGCTCTCCAGGTCCGGCTCTCAGGTCCGGCTCTCAGGTCTCGGTCTCTCAGGTCTCAGGTCACGGCTCTCAGGTCGGCCTTCTCAGGTCCGGGCTTCAGGCGGCTCTCAGGTCCGGCTCTCAGGTCTGGCTCCTCAGGTCTCAAGGTCCTGGCTCTCAGGTCGGCTTCAGGTCTGCTCTCAGGTCCGGCTCTCAGGTCTCAGGTCGGTCTCAGGTCGGTTCTCAGTTCAGGTCTGGCTCTCAGGTCCGGCTCTCAGGTCTCAGGTCTGGCTCTCAGGTCCGGCTTCTAGTCGCTCTCAGGTCTCAGCGTTCCGGTTCAGGTCGGCTCTCAGGTTCAGGTCCGGCTCTCCGGTCGGCTCTCAGGTCTCCAGGTCTGGCTCTCAGGTCCGGCTCTCAGGTTCAGGTCTCAGGTCCGGCTCTCAGGTCTTCTCAGGTTAGTGTCCGGCTCTCAGGTCTCAGGTCTCAGGTCCGGCTCTCAGGTTCTCAGGTCTCAGGTCCGGCTCTCTCATCTCAGGTCGGCTCTCAGGTCTCAGGTCCGGCTCTCAGGTCTCTGGCCTCAGGTCCGGCTCTCAGGTCGGTCAGGTCCGGCTCAGGTCCGCTCTCAGGTATCAGGTCCGGCTCTCAGGTCTGGCTCTCAGGTCTCAGGTCCGGCTCTCAGGTCCGGCTCTCAGGTCTCAGGTCTGGCTCTCAGGTCCGGTTCTCAGGTCTCAGGTCCGGCTCTCAGGTCCGGTTCTCAGGTCCATGGAAAAGCGTCTGTCGTCGGTCAGTTGTAAATGGCACGACTCATGACTGATGTTTGATGTTATTTATTTAAGTGTCCATGGGCGGCTCGGGGGTGTGTCTTAAATTAGAGGTAAAACGCATCATTCACCATCACTGATGCGTTCAGCTCAGCAGGTGAAACGGGCGGTCCGGGTGCAGGCGGTCCGGGTTTGCATGGCACAGTCTGTGGTTTTATTACAGATGGTTCACTTCAACAGCAGTTTCAGGTCCTCTGTCCCTGCTCTGAGCTCTGATTGGCTGCTCTCTTTACTCGTTGTCTCATTGGTTATTTCTGTTGAACTGGTGTATGATTGGCTGCATGTAGAAAGTGGGCGGCAGCGCTGTGTTTTTCCAGCAGAGGGCGCACTGAGCTGACAAAAAGGACTTTTTTACTTCATTTAACTGACGATTTGCCAAAGTGTTGAGGAGCAGAAGAACATCCAGAACATGTGTGAAAACAGCAGAGGCTCAGAGCGGACAAACTGGAGCTCTGCTGAAGGTAAGGCTGACTTTAACAAATGTATCATACAGTAAGAGACTGCCAAACAACATGCTACTCAAGTAAGAGTAAAAGTCTGAAAGTTACTTTCTTCTCCCACCTGTGCTGTTCAAAGGGCCGTGGCTCCGCCTCTGCTGAACTATGTCAGAAATGTACGGGAAAAAGAAGGAAATTGTGTTGGGAAAATATAAGATGAAAATGTCATGTTTGGAAAGAATGATGTCGCATCTTTGACCTTTGACCTTTGATATTCCTCGTTTCTCTCTCATAAAACAATTGTCCAATCTGCGTTTGCATCGTGTCACATTCTTTACACAAGCAGCGCCGCCTGCTCGGATCGCCCACCGCTCAGGCAATGTTCAGTTTGAGCGCTAAAACAACCCATTTCCTGTTTTAAAATAGATATCTGAACCCTGGACGCGAAGATGGAAACGATTGATGAATACCTTTTGGAATGTTTTATTTTTCTGCTTTATTCTCTGGGCTTCTCTTTGAGTCTTTTTGCTTTCTGGTCTAAAACGGAACAACTGTAAAAGTCAGGAAGCACAATCAGCTTGTCCAAGTACGTTACAACATTAGCAAAGCCTTTTTCGATAATTCATGATTTTAAACTATTCAAATATGAAAGAGAAAGCAAATGAAAGAAACAAAACAAGACAAAAATAGTTTAAAACCTTTATTTTTTGTAACAAAAATACATTTGAACCTGAGAATCCTATTTAAGTTCATTTATTTTAAGACTGTGGCTGCAATAGAAGCTGTGAATGAATGAATGAATAAATAAGTGCAGATGAAGAAGGCACCAAAAACCATGACATTAAAAAGATTAGGCCTAAACAGCTCTTATTATGAAATGTACTTTATGTACTATATCATCATCATCATCATCATCATCCATCATCATCATCCATCATCATCATCCATCATCCATCATCCATCATCATCCTCATCCTCCATCATCATCCTCATCATCATCCTCCATCATCCATCATCATCCTCATCATCATCCATCATCATCCATCATCATCATCATCATCATCCATCATCATCTATCATCATCATCATCCATCATTATCATCATCACCCATCATCATCATCATCATCATCATCATCATCATCATCATCATCATCATCCATCATCATCATCATCTCATGTTTTAGACCTAAAAAATGTGCTTCAAAAACCAAATGACTTCTTTGGCTTTTCCCACGCCACGAACAGAGCTCCTACAGGCTGCAGAGGGAAGTGCAAACAGCTGAATAGTAGCCACACAGTGACAGACTGATCATGATTAGACGGAGAAAAGTCTCAGAACGAGTGGAGATGAACAATGGAGTTAGAAACAGCAGAAGATCCTCTGAGCGTTGTGTTTCTGCGGCTCGGAGGGGAGAGGACGTTCTAACCAGGAGTCATCAAACTGTGAATGAAGCTAAATGTGACTCCAGCTGAGTTTGTGACGAGGAACAATGTGAGAACATGGTCAGAAGAGAGGAAAAGCATAATATGTGTCTTTTAACAAACCAGCTAAATGGAGATCTCTTGTTCCTCTTGTTCCTGTGATATGGCTCACAATGAACTCCTCACAAGTGGCAATGTTCTGTCACTCAAGCGTTTAATCATCCAAAACAGTCGATTTCCCGCCAAGTCCACAACACGCCAAGTGGAAGTCGGAGCCGGTTTTGGCCCAAGTTCTTTCAACGCGTGTAAGCGGCGTTTCAGAGGGCCACACGAACCCTGCGCTCTGCCCGGATTCAATGGTTGTAGTTCCCTTCCGTGCAACTGACGCCGCTTGTTCTGGAGCTGTGGGCCAAGCGCTTCGGCAGTATTCGAATGAAGTTTTGATCCCAGTTGTAAAAATACGGATAAACCTTCCCCCTGAATCTGTGCCTGAACTTGTGGATGAGCGTGTGCGACTCCAGGTTGGTGAGGGCCAGCGATCCACTGGCGTAGTCCAGCTCCAACCGGATCCGCGACACTCCCTGTCCGCTCCAACCCGGGATCGCCACGCCTTCGTAATCCGGGCCGAGTGCCATGAGTCCGAAAAACCCGTTGACGAGCCGCCACGAGTCGCCCTCTTCCAGCTTCTGATCGGGCTCGTCTTTCTCGATCACGCCGACGCCCCAGCATTTCGACTCGCCCACGTGGACGTCCCAGCTGTGCTTTCCGAAATTGTACCCTTCCGACGCCAAAACGGACAGGAACGAGAGCCGGTTCCTCGTCTCGGGAAGCCGCTGATCTTCTCCTTCTCTGAACGCCGTCAGATCCTCGGATAAACTCAGCAAATTCCCCGCCGTATTCGGATCGAGTATGACAGGATGGTAGCGCACAACTTGGAGCATTTTCTGCCAGATTTTGTAGCTCAAAGTCCCGACGTGTTTCGCCACATCGAGGAGCTGACACTCTCCGGAATCGTCCCGAAAGTTTTGATCCTGCATGGCTTTGTCGATCGCGGTTTTGCATTTGAGCCCGGGCATGTTCTCCTCGTTGAGCGCTTCCTCTGTCGACCGGACGATCTCGGACAGCGACGCCATTTCGCGGCTAACGCTTTCCACCAGCTCCCTCAACCTCTGGCTTTTCCGCTCCTCCTCTTCCCTCAGATCTGCAATCCTTGCTTCTTCGTCCTCCTCCAAAAACCTGTGCAACATCTTGAACTGCTTCTTAATCTGCCGTTCCGCAGCTTTGACCTGAACCTTCACGTGTTCCAAAATCTTACTGTAGCCATCTTTGACCTCTTGCAACGAATCCAACTTCAGCTTGAGCGCCGTTAGCTTCTCCTTCAGCTCTTGCGGGTTGACCTTCTTGCCTTGCTCCAGGAGAAAGGCTTCGCACAGGTTTTTGAGGGCCAGGTTTCGCGGTGGGTTCGCCGAGGTGCATTTGGCTCGACACACGGGGCAGACCTGAGCGCGCTTTTCCCGCCACCATCGCTGCAGACACTCGAAGCAGGAGCTGTGGCCGCAGGAGAGCAGGACGGGGTTGTTGAAGATGCCCATGCACGTGGGACAGGTCAGGTCGTCCTCGGAGCAAGACGCCATCTCGGGATCCGGGGCCAGAGTCGGAGGAGCGGCTGTGGGCAGAACAAATGTGGATTAACGCTAACGCTAACGCTAACGGGCCACCAGCTTGTTAGCCGCAATGTTCGGTCTAAAAACGGTTATAAAATCTGTTCAGTGACTTCCTGTTCAAAAGTGCGGAACTTTTTTTACTTTTTCATCCTAACCACAGCTCAGTGCAGGGATGTGGGCGGGGACAGGGGGTAGGTGAGCCTCAGTGTTTCAACATATGCCTACACTGACCCAAACCGCACACAGTCCAGAGGGTCCAGAGTGGCCCTTGAATCCCGCCGAAAACACACAGTCTTCACTTTGCTTGTTTTACTCTTTATACTTTTACTTCAGTAGCAAAAGTACCTCAGAAGTGTCTTGCTCAAGGACACAGCAAATACGTGCAGCGTTTGGATTCGATTCATTCTGTGCTGAACGTTGAATATGTGACAGGTTTGTGACGCATAAATGATCTTCGGTAACACTTCACAAAAAATACACTTTGAAGCGCCCCCTGCAGGTCGGACTCATTGAACCGAAACACAGTTAAGATCAAATATATTTTACACGATGATTTAAAGCGAACATATCCACATTTTATCCCAGAAAAGCACCATTTTTTTAAAGCGTACAATGTCACTTCCTGTTGTGTAATTGATGACATCACACTAGGAAATCACCCAGCAACCACTGGGCCAAAGCGCATCGAATGTCACACGTTTGTTTCATTGATTTGACGTATAAAAATAGACGAGCGCACCTTTTGTTGTTTTTGTTGAATTCCCTGGTGTGATGTCACTTCCTGCCATGGTTTCCCACAGCGTTCTGGACGTTTTCCGCACAAACGGCCCTTGTTTAGTTTAAATGCTAAACAAGAGGTATAAATACATGTACATGGTTCTATTACCAATGTCTCAGGCTCCGTAAGTACCTTTGAAAGCGTTAGGACTGGGATGTATATGAAGTAAACGTATATTTGATCTGTGTTTTGCTTCGTTTGGACTAATAAAAGCTTCACGTTCAACAAATCACATTCCAAAATAAACAATACACACGAAACGCATTTAAACCGGACAAACGGCATGATTGGAGCACTGATACGACTCAGAGCAGAGTAAACATCACAATGGGACAAGAATAGCAGTACACACACACACACACACACACACAGCATTTACCCCCTGCTTTCACTTTGAACTGGGCAAATCCTTTGACTCCGAACGTCTCCAAAGCGCTGTGATATGACTGCGTTTTGTGTTCTGAAGTCGTACCTTTTTCAGCAGATTTGTGCCCCCCCGGCTCCTCTGAAGAAGGTCCTCATGTGAACAGAAACATTTCCTGGTTCTCGAGCGCTTCTTCTTTTGGGAGAAACCCCGGAGCTGTTTGTGCAAAGAGCAGAGGAACACTGGCCCCTGGAGGCCAAAACGTGAGTCAGGCGTGACGAGAAGAAAGAACTGAGAGTACTTTGCGTACAGTGAGTACTTTGGACTTTGACTTCACTATTACGCCCGTTCTTTGAGCAAACAATAAGAAAAATGAGAAAAAACATCATAAATTGCGACTGTTTTGACCAAAAAAATGCACATTTAACGCTTAAGTTCTTAAAAATGTTGTGCGCTATTTCTACTTTTTACTCCCAAAATACATGTTTTAAAACAAACGATTTGTTTTATGTTGTTTACTTTAATTTGAGTATTTTTTTTCACTTCTGTAACTGCACTTTTGCTTCAAGTCCAAACGGCTTGTCTAATTCTGACCAGGTTTGGCGGGTTTCTCAAATGACAGGAAGTAGAGCTGTGATGTCATCAGTGTGCGACACAGACGACACACAGTTAAAGTCGATGAACACATTTATACTTCAGATTTGACTCAACAGACCGAAGCCTCATCTCCAGGACCGAAGCCTCATCTCCAGGACCGAAGCTTCATCTCCAGGACCGAAGCCTCATTCTCCCAGGACCGAAGCCTCATTCCAGGACCGAAGCTTCATCTCCAGGACCCGAAGCTTCATTCCAGGACGAAGCTTCCATCTCCAGGACGAAGCTTCATCTCCAGGACCGAGCACTCATCTCCAGCGGGGGACCGGAAGCCTCATCTCCAGGACCGAAGCCTCATCCTCCAGGACGAAGCTTCATCTCCAGGACCGAAGCTTCATCTCCAGGACCGAAGCCTCATCTCCAGGACCGAAGCCTCATCTCCAGGACCGAAGCCTCATCTCCAGGACCGAAGCTCATCTCCAGGACCAGCAGCTTCATCTCCAGGACCGAAGCCTCATCTCCAGGACGAAGCCTCATCTTCCCAGGACCGAAGCCTCATCTCCAGGACCGAAGCCTCATCTCCAGGACCGAGTCATCTCCAGGACCGAAGCCCTTCCGTCTCCGCCCCCAGGACGAAGCCTCATCTCCAGGACCGCAGCTTCATCTCCAGGACCGAAGCCTCACTTCCAGGACCGAGCTTCATCTCCAGACCGAAGCCTCATCTCCAGGACCGAAGCCTCATCTCCAGGACCCGAAGCCTCATCTCCAGGACCGAAGCCTCATCTCCAGGACCGAAGCCTCATCTCCAGACCGAAGGCCTTCATCTCCAGGACCGAAGCCTCATCTCCAGGACCGAAGCCTCATCTCCAGGACCGAAGCCTCACTCCAGGACGACTCATCTCCAGGACCGAAGTTCACTAGGGCCTCATCTCCAGGACCGAAGCTCATCTCAGGACCGAAGCTTCTCTCCAGGACCGAAGCCTCATCTCCAGGACGAAGCTCACTCCAGGACCGAAGCTTCATCTCAGGACGAAGCCTCATTCCAGGACAGCTTCATCTCCAGGACTCTCCAAAGCTCAAGATAAGTCTGGCTCGAGAAAGTCGCGCTTACCACCAGAACGACCTGAAGTGAAATCAAACACGGACGGAAAAGGAAAGGGAAAACAGGCCGATGGTGGAACGGAACAAAGTAAACAAAGTACAATGAAGTTACTTTTTTCACTGATACGTTTTTTTAACTTTTGACTCATTTTGTGATGTTTAAATGGGAAAAATGGACAGTTTACATCTCACGCTTCATTTTGTCGACAATTAGACACCAAACAGCATGAGCAGATATGGCCGGGGGCACTCTTTTGGCACTAAATCAGGCCAAAAACCAGGAGTCCGTCTGAAACCAGGCCAAACCGAGCCGTGCAAAACCTGTCGTGCGATTAAAAACCAGTCTGAATGAGGCTCCTGGAGAGAAACACTGACGAGAAACAACACGAGACACAGAAAGGCTGGACGAGCCACGGAGCCTGAACGTCCTTGACGAGATCACGGCGCTAAAAATGTGCTCGCTCGTGGTTGGGATCGGTTGGTTCTTGTCCTCGTTCTGATGCCGTGTTTTGAACATTACTGTGATTTGAAATGCTCCTCAACGTTCCTCTGAGGCCGAATCATGAGCTCTCCGCATCCGGCGGAATGCTCTGTCCGTGTTCGTTTGGCTCAAATGAACTGCGTAAATGTTCTGATGCGGTTTGTTTGGATGGTGGGAGCACTGACTTCTACGATGTACAGATGTTAACAGATCATAACGAGGTCGGTTGTGCATCGGAGGATCTTCTCTCCATTCTAACATGAGGCTTGTGCACTGGAATGGACCAAATGTCACGGCCTGATGTTTGAAAGGTGTTTCAGAGAGATGTGGAGTGTGTCCACATGTTTAGCCTGGTGACCCGTGTCCTGCGCCCGGGCGTCGACGTTCACCGGCGCGAGCTGCCTGATCAGACATCAACAAAGGGTTACAGAAGCATCAAAATACATGTTCCAGTTCTAACGTACGCTTTACAAACTGTGCCTAACCCAAACTACAACGCAACACTTTACAAACTGTACCAAACTCACGCACACTTTACAAACTGTACAACTACGCACACTTACAACTTACCAACTACGCACACTTTACAACTGTACCAAACTACGCACGCTTTACAAACTGTACCAATACACACTTTACAAACTGTACCAACTACACATTACAAACTGTATCAAACTACGCACGCTTTACAAACTGTACCAACTACACACTTTACAAACGGTACCAAAACTACACACTTTACAAACTGTATCCAAACTACGCACTTTACAAACTGTACCATACAACTACACACTTATACAAACTGTACAAACTACACGCTTTACAAACTGTACCAAACTAAGCACACTTTACAAACTGTACCAACCACCACTTTACAACTGTACCAAAACTAAGCACACTTTACAAACTGTACCAAACTAGCACGCTTTACAAACGTACAAAACTACGCACGCTTTACAAACTGTACCAAACTACACACTTTACACAACTTTACACAAACTTTACAAACTACACACTTTATCAAACGTACCAAACGTACACACTTTACAAACTGTTTACCAAACGTAACACACTTTACAAACTGTACCAAACTACCACTTTTAACAAACTGTACCAAACTACGCACGTTTACAAACTGTACCAAAAACTACGCACTTTACAAACTGATTTACCAAACTACGCACTTTACAAACTTAAAAGACAACTACGCACGCTTTACAAACTGTACCAAACTACGCACACTTTACAAACTGTACCAAACTACGCACACTTTAAAAACTAAGAAACTACACACGCTTTACAAACTGTACCAAACTACGCACGCTTTACAAACTAAGAAACTACGTACGCTTTACAAACTAAGAAACTACGCACGCTTTACAAACTGTACCAAACTACGCACACTTTACAAACTGTACCAAACTACACGCTTTACAAACTGTACCAAACTACGCACACTTTACAAACTGTACCAAACTACGCACGCTTTACAAACTGTACCAAACTACACGCTTTACAAACTGTACCAAACTACGCACGCTTTACAAACTGTACCAAACTACGCACACTTTACAAACTGTACCAAACTACACGCTTTACAAACTGTACCAAACTACACGCTTTACAAACTGTACCAAACTACGCACGCTTTACAAACTGTACCAAACTACGCACACTTTACAAACTGTACCAAACTACACGTTTTACAAACTGGACCAAACTACGCACTTTGTCAAAACAAAACACGTGCTTTATTGTCAAACAAACAGCTCAAAGTGCTACACACAAAATGAGTCATGACGTTCCACCATCGTTAGTGAAACTGTGACCACGACTTCAGCTGAACGAGTGAAACTTGAACACGCCGAGTTCACGCTCCGTTCGTTTCATTGACCTTTTGGAATGTGGATGGAGCACCACTTACTTCCTCCTACAGACTGAAAAGGTGCATTTACCGCCACCTACTGGAGTTGTACGTCTTCAAAGTATGTCTTTTACGCTACACCGTTACAAAACAAAATCTAAAGAGAGAGAGAACGACAGAAAAGACCTCCTGCAGACAAACCTGTCCGTGTTTGGAACGCGGAACATCCGTTTGTTGGTTCGGGTTGTGAAAGATGCCTTACTATGAGCAGCTTTGCGTCGGCACATTCTGGTGAGGCTCAGGACTAAAGGTGATGACCACACGGAGATGGGATTCTTCTGGATTTAACCCGGTGGGGCCTAAGAAAACAGGAACATTCTATGTAAAGCTGTTAGTATAAAACCTTTACATACAGTTTTTGCATTTTCAAATTTTATTTAGAAGTATCATTTCTGTCCAAACATACAAAGAAAGGAAATAAGAATTAAAGGCCAAATCAGCCAAGAATCATGCTGAACATAAGAAAACAAAATACATAAGAATGAACTTATAAACACACGAGGATCTTTTGGAGGAAGTGATGTTTTGCTCCGTTTCCAGGTGTGGATATGATGTTCACAGTCATGTTTGGTCCTGGAGAGCCTCTGAGGAGGGGGCCATGGCCCCTCGACAGGGGTAGGACTAGAACCTGAGACTCACTTTAGAAAGGAACGCGGCGGAAGAGGTAGGACATGGACTCACTGTTGTGGGTTCTCCTGATGGCCTCTGCCAGAATCATGGAAATGTCAATAACCTGGATTTTCGGGCAAGCCTTCATCTTCTCCTCCTGTGGTATTGTGTTAGTCACAACCACAGCTTCAAATGGGGCGTGGTTGATGCGAGAAATGGCAGCACCTGAGAAGATTCCGTGTGTGAGGACGGTGTAGATCTTCAGTGCCCCAGCGTCGATTAGCTGGTCGGCGGCCAGGCAGATGGTGCCACATGTGTCGGCCATGTCATCCACCAGAATGGCCACTCGGTCCTGGACGTCTCCGACCAAGACCATGCGATCCACTTGATTGGCCTTTATCCTCTCCTTGTGGATGAGGGCAAAGCCCACATGGAGGCGGTCCGCCATAGAAGTTACACGTTTGGCTCCTCCAGCATCTGGAGACACAATTACACAATTTTTCCATTCTGGAATATTCTCCTTTATCCACTGCACAACAGCAGGTTCCGCATACAGGTTGTCAACTGGTATATCAAAGAAGCCCTGGATCTGGGAAGCGTGAAGGTCCATGGTGATGATGTGGTCCGCCCCGGCCACAGACAGCATGTTGGCCACCAGTTTGGCCGAGATGGGCGCACGACACGTGTCCTTTTTATCTTGGCAAGCGTAGGGGAAGCAGGGAATGACTGCTGTAACCCAGGACGACGAGGCAATCTTGCAGGCATTGATCATGATGAGCAGCTCCATCAGGTTATCGTTGACCTCACCACAGCTGCTCTGCACGATGTACACGTCCTTTCCACGCACGCTCTCCCCGATCTCCACGCACGTTTCCTGATTGCTGAATTTCTTGGTGACGACTTTGCCGAGGTCCAACCCGAGCTCATCGGCCACCTTCTGGGACAGGTCGTGGTGAGAGCTGCCGCTAAAAAGCACGATGTTCGGCATGTCTCGGAGTCAGGCGCTGCGATTAGTCCGAAGAATGAAAAGGAAGGACTGAAGGTGGCGCTGGCGTGTCACCGCTGAAGGTGATGAATGTGGCGTTAATGTTGCAGCTCTGGCGTTGCACTGTGCAGAGCTTTGGCGTGTTTGTCGTGCCCTTACTGGAAGTGAGCTGCGTCTCCACAAACCTGACTCGTACTTGTCCTGGTCAGTACTTGTATGTTGTGAAGGCTGAAGAAAGTCTAAAGTCTAAAGAAGAAAGTCTAAAGGCTAAAGAATAAAGTCTAAAGAATAAAGTCTAAAGAATAAAGTCTAAAGTCTAAAGAATAAAGTCTAAAGAATAAAGGCTAAAGATTGGCTACTATGGATACCAACCTCCATAAAACACCGCCCTTCTGGAGTTGGGTTGACTTCAGTCGAGTGCGTTCACCTGTCGGGAAAGAGTCTGCTTCAATGTCTTTTCTGCTTTTGTTCAGAGTCTGCCTCAGATCAAGGGTCTTCAGCGTCCGATCAGGTCAGAGACTCGGACTAGGTTTACTGTAGACCATGTTCACACCAAAAGGACCTTTCTGCTCATCACAGTTTTACGTACTTTTACTCTCATTGTACAGTCGTTTTCTTTAATCATGTTTGAAATGTTGTCATGACAAAACTGTTTCAGACTCTTCTAGTTCAGTCTTCAGCACATTCTGGAAAAATAAAAGCTCTTTTTCCGTCAAAATAAGAGTTTTCACTTGATGAGTATTAAATCACTCTGTGATGTTGACCTTGTTTCAGAAGATGTCCTCCACAAGTGAAAGAGCTCTGAGAGATGTCAGGTGCTCCATCTGTCTGGATGGTGTTCTCTGAGCCAGTGTCCACTCCATGTGACACACCTTCTGCAAACGCTCATCTGTGAGCCTGGGCCCCTGAGGCCTGCACGTCTCTGTGTAACAGGAGCTATGACAGAAGACCTGAGATCAGCGTCAAACTATTTGCTGTTGGAGATGGTCTCTCAGTTTAGGAGGTCCTCTGTGCCGCACATGGTGGAAGCAGGAGGCTGAACTCCAGGAGATCCAGCGCTGCGTGAGCTCAGTGACACAGAGGTCCACAGAGAGAGGGCTGTGGGCTGCAGACCTTCACTGCTCTCATAGAGTCTGTTCAGAGGCGTCAGGACCGGTTCTTAGAGGAGCTTCAGGAGAAGCAGAGCCGAGCCACAGACGAGCCCAGAGCTGGTGCAGCAGCTGGAACAGGAGATATTGAGCTGGAGAAGAGCAGCACTGAGGCGGAGCGGCTCTCACGCTCTCAAGACCCCCTCCACTTTCTACAGCGCTGCCCTGCACTCACGCCCCCTGCTGGGCTGAAGGAGTGGAGCAGCTGTGGTGTCCTGCCGTCTGGGCCGGGATGTTGCCTTCCAGGGTCCCTTCTGGTCTCAAGGGCCCCACACAAAGGAATCCCGTGTGTTTTATAGACCACAGGTTGAACAAATCACATGACAGATCATACTTGAACATGATTGGCCCGATGAGGAACAAAAGGGTCAAAAGGTGTTGACTGAAGTTACATTCTGATCGTCTGGAGACAGAGAATGCCCTGGCATAGGCTCAGCAAAGAGGCCCACCCCGGACCCCTGAAGGAAGACAATACAGAGGTGGGAAAGCCCAAAACTAGGCTTGGCCTGGGCACCCCAGGAAGCCCCCCAAGCAGACAGAGGTGGGGTTTTGATCAAAAGGAGACACGTGACGATAGCGGTTCATAATTGTGATCATAGCGGTTAATAATTGTGATTATTGTGGTTCATAATTGAGATGATAGCGGTTCATAATTGTGTTGACAGCGGTTCATAATTGTGACGATAGCGGTTCATAATTATGATGATAGCGGTTAATAATTGTGATGATAGCGGTTCATAATTATGATGATAGCGGTTAATAATTGTGATGATAGCGGTTAATAATTGTGATGATAGCGGTTCATAATTGTGACGATAGCGGTTCATAATTATGATGATAGCGGTTCATAATTGTGATGATAGCGGTTAATAATTGTGATGATAGCGGTTCATAATTGTGATATAGCGGTTCATAATTGTGATTATAGCCGTTATTAATTGAGATGATAGCTGTTAATAATTGTGACGATAGCGGTTAATAATTGTGATGATAGCGGTTCATAATTGTGATGATGAAGAAGGCCCAGCAGAGGATGTACTTTCTGCGGCAGCTGAGGAAAGCCAAGCTGCCAGTGCAGATGATGGTGCAGTTCTACACGGCCATCATTGAGTCCATCCTCACCTCCTCCATCACCGTGTGGTACTAGGCGCCCTGCTGCTGGAGCCACGAGCCAGGGACAAACAGAGACACAAGCGGCTAATTGTGCTCTGCTTGTGAGAAGGTGATCGGCTTGCAGACTTCCACTCTCTGCATAGAACCGTAACGTCCCAGGGCTCTGGGAGAGACAGCAGTTCGGAATCCAAACAAGCTGAACCCTTCTCCCTGGAATTGGTCTGTTTGAAACCCACTCCCCTCAGGCAGGAGGCTCGGTCCCAATCCGGACCAAGAACCTCCCGCCACAAGATAGTTTCCTTTACCTCTGCTGTTGACTCATGGAACACTTCAAAAAACACCTGTCCACTTTAACTTGCATATTCATCATCACTTGCACTTGCTACTTTCTGCACTACAACTTTAAAACCATAAACCTTGGTAAAACTTGTGTAATAGAAAATTGCCTATTTTTATTTTTATTGTATAGTATTTTAAATTGTTTCTTTTAATGCCTTTTTGATTGAATATATGTTGTTTATTTATAGCTTCAGATGTTTTATGTTTGCACCTTAAGGCCGAGACAAGTTCTACGTTTTTTGAATTTTGGTTTCATTTGACAATGGCAATAAACTCTTTTCTTGATTCTGATTCTAATAATTGTGATGATAGGCGTTCATCAATTGTGATGATAGCGGTTCAATAATTGTGAATGATAATGGTTCATAATATTGTGACGATAGTGTAATAATTGTGATGACGGGCGGTTTCAAATTGGAGATAGCAGGTTCATAATTGTGATGATAACTGTCATAATTGTGATGGATAGGGCGTTATAAACTGTCATGACACGCGGTTCATAATTGTAAACATGAGCTGTTCATCAATGTGATGAAATACGGTTTCATAATTGTGATGATAAGTCGGTTCATAAATTGTGATTGATTAGCGGTTCATAATTGTGATGATAAGCTGGTTCAATATTGTGATGACAGGGTTTCATAATTGTAATTATGTTCATAATTGTGATGATGCGGTTACTAATTTTTGATGATAATTGGTTCATAATTGTGATGATAGCGTTTCATAATGTGGATGATAGCGGTTTCATAATTTTGTGCGATCGAATAGCGGTAATAACTTGTGATGAATAGCGGTTAATAATTTTGATGATAAGGTTCATAATTGTGATGATAGCGGTTAATAATTTGTGATGATAGGTTCATATGATTCGGTTCATAATTGTGATCGAAATAGGTGTTTCATAATTGTGATGATAGTGGTTCATAATTGTGATGATAGTGTTCATAATTGTGATGATAGTGGTTCATATTTTGGTGATATAGTGGTTTCATAATTGTGAATGATAGTGGATTCATATTGTGATGATAGTGGTTTTATTGTTCATGACATTTCAGAGTGACTTTCTTTCCTCCCAAATTGCCCTTTTCTCGGGGCAAACTTCCGTTCTCGCCCACGCTCGCACTTTTACTGGACGTATGCCGCGGCCGCAGCGGGATGCGTTTTCCGCGCGCGTCATTTTACGCCTCGAACTTTCCTTTCGCTCCGAACAGCAGCTGAAGCCTCTGGACCCGGATGAGCCGACTGAGCGAACTGAGCCGAACTGAGTGAGTACGATCTCCGAAACACCGCCGAATGCCGCCGAACTCGTGCGCGAGCGTCTCCGAAACCGCCCGAACGCACGTCCAGCGCGACGCAAAAAACGTACAAAATCGCCTCAAAACCATTGCAAACGCGCCAAGTTTAAGCGCAGCGAAATGGAGACGGGGAGGAAAAACTGGCTGTTCAGGCCCGGGCCACACTAATGTGGGAGGATTTACGTATTAATACGATCCAAATGGATAGTTTTGGGTTGTTTTTACGTGACGCTAACATGCTAACTTAGCTGTTAGCATGGCAAGTAACTGCGCTGGATGTATTCTAGAACGCAGAGATTAAGAGAAGTTTTCTATAGACTCTTTTACAAGTACCGACAACAGGATGCCGTTAACAAGTTACGGAGGCGTTCTAAAGTTCAAGAATGGAGGCAAAAGTTTCAGTGGAACAATGATTGTGATTTCACTGGACAAACTGACAAATCCAAGTGGTTTTGTTCTAAGTAAAAGCCTCAGCACACGGTGACTGTCAGGCTGCGCTAAACACATTAATACTGCATTTTATATGTTTATTAACCACTTACACACACATAACACAATACACGCATAACACACAATACACGCACATACCCACCATACCAATCATACACAACCACACCACAATACATACAGCAATCCTATACACACACATACACGCACATACACACACATACACAACATACATAACACACATACACCACACATACATACACACACACAACACGTTACTACAACATACATAACACGCACAGACACGTATAACACGCCCATACACACACGCAGAATTACACATACATACGCACATACCACAAAATCACTCATAATACACATCTACATTACAACATACATACATACAACACGTACACACACATACACACACGGCAAATACACACATACATACACAAGTACGCACATTACACACACTTCACTTACAACATCTAACACAGCAATACACAACACATACACGCTTAAACGCACATACACACACTCCTAATACACACATACATACACACATACGCACATACACCAACATTCACTCATACATACACATCTACACACACACATACACACATACATACATACACACAACACGTACACACACATACACCGACCAACCAACAATATACCACATACAACATACATACACACATACGCAATACACACACATAATACACACCATACGCACATTACACGCCGCACATACACAACACACATTCACTCATACAATCACATCTACAACACAATACACCCATACACATACACACACACGTACACACGCACATACCACCCGGACACACACACACACACACACAACGCACATACACATACACCACATACACACAGCGCTGTTGTCTCGTCTTCAAAATTGTTGCTTATTTTGTGCCTTAAAACCATTAGTATTGAGATCTGATGTGGAACCTTTCAAGTAACGCATTAATATCTCCATGGAGACAAGCAGGCAGAAAGTTACACAGTGCACTTTTTTAATATAAGGTTACCTTTGCATTTCATTTGCGTGTTTTCAGAGCGGGGCCTATTTTAGTGTTCGGCGGTCAAACCATTGTACACTGAGGCTTTTAAAACACATTTTTAAACAAATAAGGGCGTAACCATGGTGACTAAAGGCAGTCCAGGACTCAAACCACAGTGCTCGGAACGTACAGAAGAATGTGCCTGGAATATGAATAATGTTATAATATGCTGTGTTTTCAGGCTTTATAATGCTTAGTTTAGTGGAAATACTGCAATAATTAGCCCGGTTTAATTAGTATTCGCTTGTGGTTTGTCATTGTTTAAGCAGCAACTTCACAGCGACTCAGACTTACATATAGTGACATCATTCGGCGGGTTTCTTTCCTCGACGCCGTCAGCCGAGTTCGCGGGCCACGCCTTTCCGTGACGTATTTAAAAGTATTTTAAACCGTTCAAGGAATCTCCGTTCACAGAGAACAGCACGTGACGAAGAAACGCACGACTATGACACGACGTTAGCTTAAAGTCCAGAGGGGCTCAAACGGAGACGAGACCGGTCAGAACTCTCAGGGTCAGAGGTCAGAGGTCAGAGGTCAGGTTTATGTTTCATGTCTCTGTAATCACTGGTTCTGTCCACGGCAAACACAAACTTTCTTCTCTGTCGCACAAACAAACCAAAGTCACATGATCTCAGTTTGTGGAGCTAAAACCAAACTAATGACGACGACACATTTGTTTTGGGAGAATACTAAACACTCCCTCTTAACCTTACTTTGGCCCCGCCTCCATCTGAGGTCATTATCGACCTCTTACGCTTAGGGCCCGTTTGAATTAAAACTCTTACTGAAGCTGTTCCTGAGCCTCTGGAGCCTCTGGCCCCTCTGGAGCCTCTGGACCCTCTGGAGCCTCTGGCCCCTCTGGCCCCTCTGGAGCCTCTGGAGCCTCTGGAGCCTCTGGCCCCTCTGGACCCTCTGCACCCTCTGGACCCCCTGGAGCCTCCTGACCCTCTGGCCCCTCTGGTAGCCTCTCGCGCTCTCTTGCGACTCTGGGCTTTCTAACCCTTCTTTAGGACCTTGGGCCTTCTGGTGCCTACTGAACCCCTGACCTGCCTGGACCCTCTGCCTCTGGCACCCTCTGGACCCTCTGGACCTCTGCAACACCCTCTGACCTCTGACCCTCTCGACCTCTGCCCCTTCACCCTGTGGCAGCGCTGCGCCTCTCTGGCCACACTCTGGCCTTGCCCCTCTGAGCACCGTGGCCCTCTGACACCTCATGGACCCTCTATGCACTTGTAACCTAGGCTTGCACGGCCTGCCTCTGGCACCCTCTGCCTCGACCTCTGGACCTCTTACTGCTGGACCCTTCTTGACCCATCAGCGCTGAAGCGCTTGAAGAGTTTTGGGACTCTGAGTACTGATTCTTGACTCTATCCAATCATAATGAGAAGAAACGGCTCTGCTTCAAGACAGAATCCGGTTATTGACTTTGTGCCTAGAGGCAGTTTTTCCTCATTTGTTAGATGTATGAGTGAAGCTGGAGTTGGAGGTCTGAGACTCCAAGTTTGAGCTTTGATACTGGGTTTGGACAATTTCTCTTTTAAAGTCTGAGGTAATTTACTAGAACTGAGTTTTAGGGATCAAAGAAACTGTCCACGGTGGAATCCAAGATAAGGTCCTGTTCACTCATTTGAGTTGTATTTTTTGCACTTGATGGGTTGATACAAACTGAGCTGAAGACCCTAGAAGAGCAGTGAATGAGCCTGAAGAGCTGAGCTGAAAGGAGAGCCTCTGAAGAGCCTGACGAGACCTTGTAGGAAGGCCTGAAGATGCTTTGACGAGACCGACGGAGTACCTCTTGAGGAACCTGACGACACTGACGAGACCTTGTACGAGTCCGACGGCCTGACGAGAGTCCTGTGTTTACGAATGCTGCAACTCTGTTAAGATCTCTGAATTGAGCCTGAAGGAGCCTGAAGAGCCTGACGAGTCCTAACGAGCCTGACGAGCCTGCAAGAGGGTCTAAAGCTTTAGTTTCATGTACAGCAATCAAGCACTTTTCTTTTGATCAAAGGTGAAACAAGTAGGACGAGGGGCCAAAGTGGACCACATTTTACCTGTAACGTGTCCTTCCCCCAGGCGCAGGAACGTTGGTCCCAAGGCGGCGGGGTCTCTCCGGCCTTCACCATGCCGCTATGTGGGACCGTCAGACCGGATCCTGTGGCTTCCTGGACATCGATGGTCTATTAGGAGCAAGGACGCTGGAACGCTCTCTACAAGACGATACTTCCTCCTCGGGACCCAGGTGGGGCAAGGGCGGGGGCTACGTGTGAGAGATCCATGGGAACAACACTCAGGTGAATCTATTCTAAGGGCTATAACTATAGTGAGGTTACATGGTTGACTAACCTCAGGAAGTGACATAACTAATACTATCTACTGTTGAGGTCATGTGACAACCCTCAGGGTGGATAGATACTACTACTACTACTCTGTGA
The DNA here is from genome assembly GCA_015082035.1 of Chaenogobius annularis. Lineage (NCBI taxonomy): Eukaryota > Metazoa > Chordata > Actinopteri > Gobiiformes > Gobiidae > Chaenogobius > Chaenogobius annularis. The sequence goes on from BJKM01000632.1 coordinate 63,642, forward strand.
TGCACTATGGTAAACAATGGAAACCCTCAGGTGCAAATAACTACTACTACTCTGTAACCAAGGTCCAGCTGGACCATAACCCCTACAGTGTGTGTATTATACTCAACTATACTACGTCAGGTACCATGTGCAGCAAATTCCTCAGGTTGTAATCCCAATCATACTTTACCTGCACTGGGTACGCATGAGACAACCCTCGTGTGAATACTACTTTAATACTACTGTGGTATCTTGGACAACCCTCAGGTGATATACTACATACTAAGCTTAACTGCTTGGTAATTCCATAGACAACCAACGGTGACTACTCCTTTCATACTTACTGTGGTATCTCATGTAACCCTCAGAGTGAATACTAGCGTGACTACTACGCTGGACTGTGTACCTAATGCTGACAGACGGCTCTTCATTAGGTTGGTAATATTACTACTAACTACCTGTGGTCTACTCTATGTCGACATACCGCTCAGGTGGAAATGGACTTACCTTCACCTATCTACTGGTGGCGTACATGGATAACCCTTTCAGGTCGAATACTACTACTAACTACTACACTGTAGAATTTTAGGTGGGCTCACAGGTGGACAACCCTATTCAGGGTGAATACCTCACTCCTAACTAGTAGTGCATTGTTGTTACATCAGGCAGACTAACCCCTTCATGGTGAATACTACTCCTACTACTGTTGACGCATGGGACAACCTTCAGTATGAAATACTCACCTCCTACTACTGATAGGTTCCTATGGCCAACACCCTTCAGTTCAGTGCCAAATACTAATATCTTATACCGTGTGGTACATGCGAACGAACGACCTCAGGTGAATATACTAACTCCTACTATGTTGGTACATGGACAACCCTCAGTGTAGATAGTAGATTAAAACATAATTACCTCACTCGTCTAACTACTTCTTTCACTGCATCTAACTGTAGATCCAAGCTGTAACTTCGTCTCGCCCTGCATCATGGAGCGTTAACATTCCCTATCAGGGAGAGTGTTCAGAATACTAGACTTATTACTACTATGGCCAATTACCCGGGTACATGGACAACCCTGTCAGTGTTGAATATACTATACTTTACTTACTGTATGGTACTTATCAGGAATACACCATAACGAACTCAGGTGCTCACACTACTCCTACTACTGTCCAGGACTACTTACATGGAAAACAACACTTCGCGGCATACTACCTCACTACTACACTCACTACTACTTACTACTGTGGTTTACAGTGCGGGAGCAAGCCCCTAGGATGAAAAAATAAACTATACCACGACTGAGTGATCGAGCATACGTAACTGTTAAACAAGGGATGGACTTATATTGGAACAATCCCTCACGGATGGATTACTACTCCATACACTAAGGTCTGTGTACATGGACAAACCCTCCAGTGTGAATGAGCATACTATAGTACCTACATACTTCACTACTACTACTACTCTACTCGCATGCAGGGTGACATGGACAACCCTCAGGTGAATACCTACTACTACTACTTACTATCTCGGTCGTCAGCGGGTACCCGTGGACAGCCCTCAGAGTGAATACTACTACTAGGCTACTGTCTTCTAGGGTGGTTACGACCAGCAATGGTACCGTCCCTTAGCAGCTGAACACAAAAGACTACTCACATTAACTAACATATGTACGCGGACCTTGACAACCTTGCAGAAAACGAAGTTGTTGCATACTACTCCACTACTACTGTGGTACATTGGACAACCCTCAGGTGAGCTAATCACTCTAACTCATCTACTTACTACTATCTAGTGATACAATGGACACCTGCTATGAACGTGAAATACTCTTTCACTACTACTACTACTACTGTCTTGGTTACTATGGACTGAGCGCGCTAGTGTGTAATCGGTGGGACTACTACAATACTTACTTACATACTCCGTGGATCCCGGGGCGTGCACCGCTGTATATTTATTCGGCCTCAGCGTGAGAAGCTACTAATCTGAGCTTAGTTCTAAGCTTATCACTACTGTAAGCAATATATAGCGGTACATGACAACCCCATGTTAGGGTTGAGAACCCGTTCTCTTAGATAATACTAACTACTGACATTTTACTACTGTGGTACATGGAAACCCTCAGAGTGAATACTCGGTAAGCTAGACTACTTACTACTACTACGTACTACTACTACTACTACTACTGCTGAGAAGTGGGTGCCTTTGTATCACCCTCAGAGTGCGGCTTACTGCGAATCACTTTGGACTTCACTAACTATTTCTACTACTGTAAGGTGACATAGATCTACTCCTCAGTAGTGTAAAACATTAGAATACTATACTCCTACTACTAATCTGGTCTTTTTATGCGCTCACATGGCACTAACACCTCAGTACGTGCTTCCTTACTACTAAACTAACGTTCACTATCTTGACTGGTGGCTTAAACCAATTTTTACTGTTACAATCTCCCATACATAGAGGTTAGAGAGATACTGCTAAAATACTACCACGTATATACTGTAGTGTACTGTCCAATTCCTCATTAAGAACAGTCGATATAGTCACTTAACATACTGACTATTATTCACTCACTACCATAGATACCTCACGTGGTTAAACTATTAAAATGAACGACTAGCAACCCTCAGGTGATTATCCTAATACTTTACTATTCACGCTGCATCTGACTGTGCTACAACAACAACATGGAAGAGAGCCCTCAGATGGCAATACTCACTGCTATACCTCAGGCTACTCTACTACTACTCACTACTACTTACTGTAGCGACACTGTAAACCCTCAGGGCAGCTCGAAGATACTTACTCTGGCTACTGAGCGTACTAGCTACACTTGTAACACGTCAGGTAACATGGAAACCCTCAGGTGAATACTACTACTACTACTATACTACCTTATACTACTACGCGCAACCGATGCCGGCACCTCTGCATTTTGACCCGGCGAACCCGATGGTGTCCGATGTGCGTACGTGAACCGAGACTCGACTCTGCGCAAGGTCGCCTGGCTGCCCGTTGTGATACACGTACAGCTACATGTTTGGGTCTTCTTGCTATAAACTCGGGTGCGGGTCTGGGTACGGCTCTCGTGTCGACCGAGATGCGGTTCCTAGACCTTGCGGCCCGGGACCCTGAGTGCGAGTGTGGTCCTCGCAGCGCTATAGCGCTCGGCATCGTGAGACCCTGACTCGAATAAGTGGACTGGTTTTGTTGTCGTTGCATATATATCTCTAGAACAACAATCTCTATTCGTCTAAGGGGAGTTGCCGAGCCCGGTGGGTCGCTCAGGAAGAAGCTGACTTGGTCTCATGAGCTCAGTACCATCGTGCGGGTCCTCCAGTCCGATACAGCCGGATAGTCGGCGTGGGTGATTCGACTTTCATAATCCAAACTGGCGCCAAAACGATCAGGCCCCTGTGTGAAGGCTAAGCTAGGTCGCCATGGAAAATATAGTCCTCACAGCATGGAACATGAAAGAATCTCAAAGACCTGGTCTCGTCATGCCGCCAATGTTGGCTCTCCCCAGTGGTCTGTACCCGTGTGACCAGTTCTTGAAGCCGTACCTCACGCGACCAGGTACACTCTGCCCAACGCACCTTGCCGACATTGCGGTATCTCCGTTCACTCTCAATAATACAATGCATGATGTTAGTCATTGGACCTCACAATGGTCTGTAATATATTGGACTACAATAACTGTCTTCTTAGTGCATAGCATATATAATGGACATGTGAGAAGGTGCCATGAACTTTATGTTATCTGTTTTTCTCGCTATTGATTGGTGTAGGTGGTCGCTACATAGATCTTCACTGACATAGACTACTCTAGCTCTATTGTCGACCCCTGCGCGACGAGTTCTCACTATAGCAGTAGTGCTGATAACCCGCCCTAAGGCCAAAGGGTCCACCTGGGAATGACGGCTCCAGTCACCCGCGACACGCCTTTAACGGAACGATACGTAGTAGAGAAAACACGGATCGCAGAGTGAACCATGGACTCTACAAATATACACTTGCAGAACCCGAAATTGATCATTAAGAGACACCAGTTCCACATCCAGACATTTGCTTCTTTAAACTAGCGATGATCTCTTTAACGGACGGTTGAAGAGACAACGCTGGTGTACATGCTCTTAATCCTCATAACTAGGAATGTAGATTCATGTGATACCACATTACATATACATTTTTAAAATATCTACTGATTCGCGCAAGGATCGACTATGGTCTTCCGGCGTTTTCTCTCTCGACGAAACGAGACTGTTTCGACCCTACATCCAATTTCATGTGCTATCCTTTTGCTCTTTGCCAATCATCCCTCGGTGGCTCTTTCGCACTTGGTGTATACGCGCAACTGGGCGGCCACTAACTAACTCATATGGTCCCGAAATGACGAAGGAAGGCGCAAAGTCTCATGCTTCAGGTGTAATTTTGCCTACAACGCCGACGGCGTGCTTCCCTGCACGCCTCTCCCGGGTGCTTTACTTACACCGCCTTCGCTCCTCTGAACTTGGAGCCTTGACCGTCTTATTCGCACATTTCGCGTTCGTATTGCTTCTTGGCACCCTTCTATTCTGACCTCCCTCGAGCTCGCCTCTGCGCCACCCCTTGTAGAGGCCCTAGTGCCGTTTTCCGGCTGTTATTACACGCGATGCAGCCGGACAGGCAATTCCGCGACACAGTGTCGATCATCGATGTTCCACCGCACAGGGGGTGCTAGGTTCTGTCCTCGGCCGAACTCGTGTCTCTCTGTTACATGTTAACCGAAATTGCGGACCCACTAACGTCCCAAATGTGGGTGAGAAAAGAAGGTTCAATTAACTATACCAGTCGGGGCAGTCCATCATAAGGAAGTAAACTCCATTTGTAGTTTTAGGTCAGTATTAAAAAATATCTTATGCGGGTCACGAGAAACATACGTAACTGAAAGGGCTAAACACCACTGTGGTGACCTCGTGGGCCACTCGAGTATGACCACCCGATTTGAAAAGGTCTGGCCGGACACGAGAAGACGAGTTACATTTATCACTCCAGAACATATCTCAACGCAAAACTCGACGACCCATCATGCTCTTTTTCTCTTTCTGTTGCCTCAATGAATATTTCAAAAATCCCCTGCACCAAAAGTTGTCGGGACAATCCAGAATACTCGACTCCCCCACAGTGTTAAAGTGCAAGACATGAGATAAACCGAAAATTGTGAAATTAAAATAATATAAATGCGGCCCATTGCTTAAAAAAAGAAGAGGAAAACATGTCCCTCAGCTTATACGCATCGAGCTCTTTACGCACCATACGCCTCTCCACCACACAAATACTTGGGAATGATACAACATACGCTCTCTTTTGTGACTACTGCTTCAGACCTCAGGGTCAGGCATAAAAGTCATCATTCGGGTTTAGACTTCGACAAATGCCGAAACACCAGTTTCCACAAAAACAGACGTTTCTGTAAACCGAGTTGTAAAGCGGCGTCTAAAGTGGTGTCTTTAAAGTGAAATAGAAGTCTCAAAGCAGATGACTCTTAGTGCGCGGTCCCAAAAGCAAGGACCTCTAGTGCGGTTCTAAGCTCACGGACTCTAGTGCCACTGGTACTAAAGCAGGACTCTAGCTGGGACATCTGCGCACCGGTCATAAAGGCAGGTCTTAAGGCAGTCTTAAATGTAGTCCGGTCTCTAGCGTCGGGTCATTCTAGCGCGGTCCTAAAGCAAGGGACTCTTAGTGAGTCTAAAGCGGATTATAGATGGCGGACCCTAGCGTGGTCTGAATGCCGGTGTTCTGCAAGCCGATGCGTCCTGACAAGCGGAGGGTCTTGCAAAAGGGGTCTCTGAAGCGGCGTCCTACAAGCTGGGTCTCTGACAGCTTCGGGTCTTTGAAGCGGGTGTGAAGCGGGTCTAAAGCGGCCTTCTGTATAGCGACGGGTCTGAAGTCAGGGCTCTGAAACGCCACGGGACCATTTCTAGCAGGACTCCAAACACTGCAGTGTTGTGATTTTTACTTGGCATGACGCCTTTTATCGAAGCCGTGTTTGTTTTCAGTGACTAAACGCGATGGAGATCGAGCGACCCACGTTCTACCTTCAAGGCTCAACGCACCAACAGAGATCTGGTTGGAGTCGGATATCAGATGTTCCTACAACTCAACCCGCCACACCAAGATCGCAGGAGGCGTGAGTCCAAGCAACGAGGACCTCAGCCTGAACCCGGGACTTTCAGTGCCATTGACACCACTGGACTCAGCGTACTCCTGTGCCACCCAGGATACTCAAACCACCAACCTGCCAAGCACGCGGACTCAAGCGGGGTGCACACCTCCTGGGGACTTAGTCCTCGACACCACGGGCCATCGCTCAGCACTCGCAGGGGCACAACCCAGGGGACTCCACCGCATGCGAACCCTGGGGACTACGCAACTCTGTGAATCCGCTGGAACTTCCAGCCGCGACAACCAGGACTCAGCCCCTAGGAACCAAGGGCTCCAGCCGGGTGACCACTCTAGGACTCCACACAACTGACAACTGGGGACGTCGAGACCTAGAATCTCCACACCTGAGACCGAGGACTACAGCCGCGACAACCGTCCAGGACTCAAAACACCCTGAAGCTGTGTGAGCTCACACCAGGTACTCAACCTGAACTGAGGACTCAACCTGGAACTACAATCTACATGACCTGGAGACCTCACACCTGGATCAACCTGAACGGCGCACTCAAGCTGGAATCCTCAGCGAACTCACACCTGAACTTGTGGATCTCCAACCAGGACCTCGAACCCCTCGACCAGGATGATTCAACCTGAAACCAGGAATAAACCAACCGGCAGGACTCCCACCATGTCACTGTTTCATAAAATGCTTTTGTTAACAGAGTCTACATACTGCCAGAGGATTAAAGCTTTATATTACACAGGATATAAGACCTCTGGTTTGCGCCATGAGTTCCAGCCATAATCGCTCGTGTGTCACAGATCCTAAGTACGGGTACTTGGCTGCCCTCGGATCCCAGTTTCATTGGATCCAGAGCCTGCACCTGAGAGGTTCTACTGACACAATAGAAGACCAAACATCTAAATGTCTAGCAGGTACACGGAGTCAACACAGAAATGGACGGGCACACATCCTTTCCTGGTCCGCTAGCTCTCACACCGCGCTGGCATTTTAGCCTCGACCCATCACCGCACACCCACAGAACTTTAGGAATTGCACGACTACAATATCCGTCTTCGTGACTCGCCTCCACGAATCGACGCCTCAGGTTACGCGAAAAAGGTATCATTCCGGGTCTTCTAGATTTCGACAACATGACACACATTCGTATTAGCAGGTGCCCAAAGCTCGGGGGAGGCATCCGGCGCCCACTCTGGACGGGGCCGAGCTGTTGTGGACGCGCCAAAACCAAGTGTCCAACAAAAACGGAGATCAATCGATCCAAGGCAGTCCCCATCATCGAGACCTGCCTAAACAACAGCGACTTTTTCGCTTCTATGAGTCTACGGGCAACATTCCTGACCGCTGTCTGACCGTTTGGGACCATGTCCGCTCGGTTCCAGCTACAATATGCGTCTTCTTCAGCCTGATTCTGAACTCGCCTGCTCGCGCATGGTTTTTCACGCTTCTAGATCCTGCGCCCCAGTCAACCAGATGCAGCAAGTCCTATTTTCACCTACTCGCGCGAAGAACAGAGTCATCTCTAAGGGCATCTGGTATGCTGAGGGAGACCAGGAGGACTGACACAACGAAACTATAGCGCCGTATATCATACGAGACATGTGACAATTGGTGCAACCGATTGGTATTTTCACTGACCGTGAATTACAAAATGAAAACAATATATGCCATGCCATCTATACAAAAAGCACGCGCAGACTGAAGCACGGCATTTGAATGCGGGGAGACTGAAGACAGAGGGATCATAAAGCGGGGAGGGCTGACAAGCGGGCCTAATTATGCTAGTGACTCAGAAGCTGGGACTATAAGCAGGGTGTGCTAAATCGGGGCTGAAGCTGGACTGCTGAACCACCCGCTGGACTGAAGCTGGACTGAAGCTGGGACTGAAAGCTGGACTGAAAAAAGCAGGGCAATAGCTGGCGGGGCTAAAGCGGGGCCGTAAAAGGCAAGATGATACATACAACCTGGACTAAAGGGGGCTAAAGGGCGGGTATCGTGCACCGCTTATCGCGGGCGCCCTACAAAGCTGCAGGACTGAAGCATGGTCAACGGAGTAAAGGCGGACTGAAAGCGGAGGCAATCAAGAAGGCTGAAGCGGTGGTCAGACCCTAAGCCTCTTGTGTGGGCTTATAAAGACCGGCAGACTTGAAGCTGGCAGCTGCAAGCTGGGCTGAAGCATGGTCTGGCACTGAAAGTGAAGTCATTCACCCAAGAGCGGGCTAAGCAAGAGTCTGAGGAGAGACTTAAAAATGCTGGCGCTTAATACTGGGCTAAAGGCTAGGTGAAAGCTGGCTTGATAGCTGGACTGAAGCGGGGCGTGTCTGAAAGCGTGAAGGCAATAAAGAACATAAGGGCCCTTAATAGTTCGGGCTTCCAAAAAGAACTGGCTGGCTAAAGCAGTAGAGCTAAAGCGGGACTAATAAGCTGCGCTGGGCTACAAGTATTGGTGAACTAAAGCGGCAGACTAAAGCGGGCTGAAGCGGACGCGTGAGTAATGGCTCGGAGACTCAAAGCTCTTGCAGGGGCCTCCCTAGGCCGGCGCTGAAGCGGGGACTGAAAGGCTGGGCTAAAGCTTGATAGAAAGTCGGATGGAACTGAAGCTGGACTATAGATTGCGAAAGATGGACTGAAGCAAAGGAATGGCTGAAGCGAGATGGGGACATGACAGCTGGACTTAAAAGCTAGAGCATTACACTAATAGACTGAGATACTCAAAAGCTGGTACTAATAGTCTCGGACTAATAGGCGGGACTAAAGACTAGGGCGGCTTAAAGCGAAGAGAGAGCGTAAAAGCTGGTTTGCTAAAGCTGGAGACTAAGCTGAAGGCTGGTAAGCGGCCGGCTGAAGCGGCGGATCTGCATGCGGAGAGACTAAAAGTTGGACTAAGCCTGGCTAAAGCTGGGCTATAAAGCCTCAGGAACTGAAGATGGATCTGAATGACTCGCGACTGCAAGGCAAGACACGGCTGAAGTGCCTGGCTAGAACGCGCGGCTGGAAGCGGGCTATACTGGATTAAAGCGGGACTAAATAGCGGGGGCTATAGAGGCGGTGCCTAACGCTGGCGTCTAAATGCTTGGGCTATAAATGACTCGTATAAGGAGCATAAGGACTGAGCCGGGGCTTAAAGGGCTAAGCGGGACTAAAGCGGGACTAAAGCTGGGACTATAAGCGGGTGCGGTCCTGAAGCGGGGCTGAAGCGGGACTTGAAGCCGGGGCTGAGCGGTGTCTTGAAGACGGGCCTACCAGCTGGATTAAAGCGGGGCTAAAGCGGGGCTAAAGAGGACGGCTAAAGCCGGGATGCCTCAAAAGCTGGGCTGATACTTCGCGGCTAAAGCTGGACTGAAAGCTGGACTGAAGCTGAACTGCAAGCGGAGAGTTGCTGAAGTCGGGGGCTGAAAGGCGGGCCGCTGGAAGCGGGCCGGCTGCATTCAGCGGGAACTGAAGCTCTGAAAGCTGGACTAAGCGGGGCTGAACGCCCGCGCGAGCTGAAAGCTGGACTAAAAGCTGGGACTAAAGCTGGAACTAAAGCCCTGGACTAAAGTGGCCAATAGATCTGGAGATGATGGCGCGATCCGCGAAGCCCGGGGGCTGACCAAGCGGAGGGGCTGAAGCGGGGACTAAAGCTGGGCTGAAGCTGGACTTGAAATAGCTGGACTGAAACTGGACTGCCCCGCTTGGGCCATTGAAAGCTGGAACTGTGGCCCAAGCCCAGGGAGAAGCGGGGCTGAAGCGGGGCTGAAGCGGGGCTGAAGCTGCAGCTCACAGCAGCTTAGAATGTTTAACCCGGTTCAACCCGGTTCAACCCGGTTCAACCCGGTTCAACCCGGAGACACCGCTCTGGTCCAGAGCCTGAGGTCACAGATCACTTTGAGTTGTTGAATCAGTTCTTTGTTTGTTTGGTTAAACCCTCGACCACTTCTACATTTGAGTTTTGAGCGTCGTGAATATTGAAACCATTGTGTTCGGCTCTGTTGCCGTGGGAACTGCGGCGGCCATCTTGGGAGAAAGAGCAAAATTCGAATTGAAAAGGATGTAAAAACAGAGCGATAAAACCCCAGGGGTCTTTAATCATGCAGAGAACTGGACCTGCGTCACAAGAATCAGATCAGAAAAAGGTTTACTCGAGTACAAAATAAAAATACTTACTATGTACGCAAGAATTTACAGTTACATTTACAGATGTAGTGAACAGTGAGTGATTGGTTAGTTAGTTCGTTCGTTAAGGTGTTTAAGACCTGGAGCTGGACGCGGGTCACTGCAGGTTACCACGGCGACACGTTTTGATGGTTCTGCATGTTAAGACGGGTGCCTCAGAAGACTACAGCTTTAGCCGTTCGGGTTTGCGATAAATGCGACTTTTTAGACCCACGATCGCCGCCGGACCTCTGCTCCGTGCGCTTTTCCCTTTTATTTGATTTATTCGGCTCATTTACGCGCCGACTCCGTGTATCTGCGTTCCTCTGAAGTGAGATGAATGTTCTTCTCTGTAAAATAGGAAATGGTAGCAGTAGTTCACTTTGAGTTTTCAGTGTCAGTTCTGTGTTTGTTTGGTTGAACCCACGACCACTTCTACATTGGAATATTAAAACGGCGTGAAACAATTTGATGTAATTGTTTTGTATCACGGTTTGATTACGCCACTTTGACCTTTATTGGAAGCTCTTCAGATGGTTTTGGTTGGATGGGAAAACGTCAACCAAACGTTTTCCCATCCAACCAAAGCAGAACTAAGCCCCCGTGATGGTTAAATGTGTGTTTTCGTCGTCGCCCCCTGCTGTCTTTGAGTGGAAAACCGGCCCTGAAGAAGACTCTCCTGAGAAACCCTGGCTCTTTTTATTTAATTGTGTATTTTTTGACCACGTTAAAATGATTTTGTATGCGATTATACTTCCTGACTTAAATTTTAAAAAACGAAGAGAAACAACTTGTGTGACCGTGTATTTTCACAAAAGAACTGCAGGGGGAGCTCTAACTAGCCCGAATGTTAGTAAATGTTTATTGATAATGAGTTTGTCCAAGTAGAAGTGTTGGTCCTCTAAACGTGTTGTCTCCAGGAGCAGTCGGAGGGTCAGAACAGCGGCGACAAGCGGAAGCCTCCGTCTCAGCTGCCGTACTTCCTGTCGAGGGGGGCCCAGGACCAGAGCGTGATGAAAGTGGGCTACTGTGTCAAACAAGGCGCCGTGGTGAGGAAACTCTTGTCCAGGTTATTGGCCCGGTCCTCTTCTGGGTCTGGACTTTTTCTGGTGATGATGATAAATGTTTCTGTTCATTTAAATGTGGCCGCGAGGATTTGGCCGTTTGTTACGCTGGCCCTGCGAAAAGGGCCCCTCGCGGACAGGTCAGATCTACATGTTTTGGCTGTTTCATGTGTTGCGTGTTCTGTTGCAGATGAAGACGTGGAAAAGGCGCTACTTCCTCCTGGATGAGAACGCTCTGAGCTACTTCAAGTCAGACCTGGTGAGGAACGCCTTCATTTGACCTCCACAAAGGCCCAAAGCCAGAGGCCCAAAGCCAGAGGCCCAAAGCCAGAGGCCCAAAGCCAGAGGCCCAAAGCCAGAGGCCCAAAGCCAGAGGCCCAAAGGCAGAGGCCCAAAGGCAGAGGCCCAAAGGCAGAGGCCCAAAGGCAGCAGGAGGCAACTAATTAGGCAGGAGGTACCCAAGCAGGCATCGAGGGCCCCAGGAAGGGCAGAGGCCCCAAAGGCAGAGGCCCAAAGCCAGAGGCCCAAAGCCAGAGGCCCAAAGCCAGAGGCCCAAAGCCAGAGGCCCAAAGCCAGGGGCCCGCGTGAGTCAGGCGGGTTAAGGTTTGAGAACACGGCGGTGTTTGGGAACGGCTGCGTGTTCCGAATACCACACCGGGCCTGTTCCTGCCTGTTCTTCAGAGCCAACACCAGGCTCTTCAGCACGTTCCTCACTTAACCCTTTGGCTCTCACATTTCTCTGTTTTCATCTACTCGCACAAAAGAAACCGGGGTAAAATAGGGTAAAAATCCACCGTTTACAAGTAGTTTCTCTGATTCTTGAATGAGATTCTTGTTTGATGCTGAAAGTAGAGTCAAATACGGCTCCCGCAACATCCCACACCCAGGGGGCGCCAGAGTCACCGACACGAGCCCTGGAGAAGCTCCACGCCCAGAGTTTTTATCCACTTTCATGGATTGTCTGCGTCTCAAAAAGTAGAAAAACAAGAGTATTTGAGTCATTTCAAATATTTAACATGTTCCATAAACGCTCAAATATGAATAAAGAAACTGAAAAGTCGAACAGAATTGTAGAAATGTGCGAATCCTTCCTGTCGTACTCCAAAAAGTGTTTATTTCTTCACATTTGCGCTGGACTGTTGTAAAAGATCATTGTCTATGTAGTTCTTTTGTCTTGAAATGAGGCTACAAACGATAGCTGCTCGTGTTGAAGTCGAGCAGCAAATAATCATGGACAAAAACGGGTCGTTATCCGTCGGGTTTTGGCCCCACAAACTCGTCATATGGATCTGTAACGTCTTTGGGGTTGAGTGATGGCCATGAACCGGGTCAAATGTATTGTGTGTTGTTAAATATCGCTGGGTCTGACGTGGGTCTTTGTGTGTTCTGTTTCAGGAGCGAGAGCCGCTGAGAGTGATCCCTTTAAAAGAGATTCACAAAGTCCAGGAGTGTAAACAGAGGTGTGAGAGACGGAGGAGTCTTGTCTTGTCATTTTCTCGGGATTCGTCTTCAAACTTGGGAGTTCTCCCTTTCTCTTAGAGTGGCGGAATGTTGGTGCTGTGTGACATTATCGTCATGGCAACTGTACAGAATATGGCTTCACCTACTGAGCTTTTATGGCCTGATTGTAAATAATGAATACCCATATAACCATTTTTTCCTATAGCGCCCCCTATCTATTATTTGAAAAATCAACATTGTCTGATTTGTCTGAAATTCAGATGTTATATTCTCCTCAGGACGCCATGAAAAATAGTGCATTACAGCTACATTGTGTATTTTTCACTATTGGCCAGCAGGGGCGCAATTAAGGCTCACAAACGCATACAAATAATTCTGGCGCAAACACGCTTCATCTGATTGGGTGGAAATTTCAATCATTTGTTTACCTCCCAACACTGATTACAATAACGTGTCAACCATTATGATTGGTGCTCTTGCGCCACCTACAGGAATGCATAAACATTACTTTAACTTTTATTAGTGAAATTCTGCGGAGCATTCCTTGATGTGCCTTAGATCCTAAAGGTCCATCAGAGCTACGCCCCATTTTTCTTGTCCGATTTTCGTCATTCAAGGTTCAGTTGGTCGACGTTTCTCGGGTGGTTCCTGGTCTTGTTTTCGGTATTCCTCGCTCTTGTCATTTTTGGGGGGTTCGTCTCCAAACTTGGGATTTTCCCCCATCTCTTAGAGTGGCGGAATGTTGGTGCTGTGACATCATCGTCATGGCAACTGTACAGAATAATTCTGCAGTCACTCGCAATGGCTTCCTGCCATTGCTAAGCACGGCGTCTAGTTATGATTATTATTGTGATTATTATTATGATTATTATTGTGATTATTATTGTGATTATTTTGCAGTGAACCGATGATGAGAGACAACCTGTTTGAGTTGGTCACCGGCTTCAGGACTTTCTACGTCCAGGTTTGTGTCTGATCATCTGTCCAGATTTAGTCTTTGTTTAACCCTGGATTTAGTCCTGGTCCAACCTTGGTTTAGTCTGGGTTTAGTCATTTAATCTGTGTTTGGTCGCTGGCTTAGTCTTAGTTTAGTCCATTCTGGTTTGGTCCCTTTTTTAGATGTGGTTCAGACCCGTTTCAGACCCGGTCCCTCTCTGTTTCAGACCCGTTTCAGACCCGTTTCAGACCCGTTTCTCACCCGGTTCCTCTCTGTTTCAGGCGGACAGTCCGGAGGAGATGCACAGTTGGATCAAAGCCGTCTCTGGAGCGATCGTGGCTCAGCGCGGCCCAGGACGATCAGCCAGCTCTGTAAGTGCTCACGTTCAGTCTGAAGCCGCTCTTTTCCTTTTCTCTTTTCAGGTACGAAAACGGAACAAACAAAAGAACACGGAACTCGACACAGGCAGAGGAAGCAAAGAGACCTCCAGGAAAGCTACGGCACATTCTGGACCACCAAACGGTCCAGAATGTCTGTCCCCATGTCAGTCCAGTCATGTTTGTGTCAGTCGTTTCTTTGTGATAGCCTTTTTTCCTGCCGCTTAAAGTCCGTTCCAAAGGTATCCACGTGTTGTGTCCGTGGCAGAAGTTCTGAGGCCCGTTTTCTTTTCTTTTATCGTGCCGTTTTGCTGACTCTGAAGTGTGGTTTTCAGATCCGACAGACCCGACGTCTGTCCACGCCGTGTATTGAGCGGTACACGCCCTTCTGCAGCCTGCTCTCCCCCACGTACGTCCCCCCCCCCCACCCCCACTTCTTGAAACGAGAGTCATCAAACCCCTCCGCCTCATGTCCACCGTCACCAGCTCCTATTCGCCGCCGCAGTTTTAAACCACTAACCGCTTTTTCTCCACGCCACAAACCAAGTCGCCTCTGTTTTCTTCACAAGAACAATACGGAACTTTCCCTTTTAATTTAGAACCAGAAAGGGACGTCACAAGGTACAAACTGTAGTGTTTTAACGATTATTCACGATTATCGAGACCGAACTGTCCGACGCGTGAAGTTTGTGAGTCGGCTTCACCAAACTGAACCTTTCTAAACGACAAAACTAAAGTATAAATGTGACAAAAACAGCCAGATATAAAGGTTTATGTTACATTTAGGTCACATTTTTGGACTGAAAAAGACTTTCATTTTTGCTTCTAAAATTGTCACGATTATTATTTTTCGGTTCTCACGATTATATCGTGGCCTGAATGATCTCGGTATTGATTGATTCTGATCCTTGTTCTTGTTGTCTTGGGCCCCAGGAAGATGATGGGGAGGCAGCCAATAAATCAATCAAAATGCATGATAAAATAAAGATCGACATCCCCAGCACCAAATGAGCAGAAAGTAGAGTTTAGATCTGTATGTACACATCATTTTTTTTGTTGATCTGGGTTTTTCTTTAATTACAAAATAATAATGAATTCATTTACTATTAAAAAAAATATATAATAATGATGATGACAATAATGATAACAATAATAATAATAATAATAATAATAATAATAATAATAATAATAATAATAATAATACATAAATAAATAAATAAAGAATAATATATGTCTGATATCCCTAGCACCAGAGCAGAAAAGTAGATTTGATATTTGTATGTACACATTTTTGTGTGTTTTTCTTTAATTAAAAAATAATTAGTAAAAAATAAAATGAAACAGACGAAGTAGTGCTGAGTTCTAACAACAGAATCCCTCTGTGATGTCATCAAAAAGCGCCATTCACTAAAAAATCCGCAGAGACAATTTGCACGCAACTTACACATTTTTATGACTGTTTAAAAAAAGTTTATTCCGACATTTATTTTGAAAAAGAAAATGTGAACTTCCATGTTTGCCGTCTTTGTCACTGTTTTTCCTGCTTTGTGGTGTGTCCGTAAACCATGACGAATATTAACCCTGTTTCCGGTGTTTTAAACACCACGTGTGCTCCTGTCTCTCACTCTTTTCTTCACTCTTCTCTCTTCTTAGTTCTTCTGCTTGCAGAGAGTGAGGTGCGACAGTTCGATGCTTTAACCACTGCGAACTGAGCCCCGCCCACCGCCCGCAGCTCCACCCCAATCTTGCAGCGCTGCTTTTTTTGTAGGGACGAATTCTCTTCCTGTTTCCGGGCAGGGACGCACCAGCACTTTTCCATTAGTACGTTTCTCCGATTATATACACTCATTCCTGAGCTGATTTAAACGGTTCATTCGTCTCTCTCTCTGTATCAACGCTTAACGGCAAGCAGTGGCTAAGGGCTACGACGAGGGCCTAACGGTGGCGTAAACGGAGCAAGAGGCTAACGGATGGCATAACGGAAGGCAGAGGGCTAAGGTTGGCTAACGAGAGGCAGAGGCTAACGAGCTTACGGAGGCTAGAGGGCTAACGAGGCAGAGCGGCTAACGGGGGCTAACGGAGGCAGAGGGCTAACGGGGCATGAACGAGGCAGAGAGTAACGGGGGCTAACCGGAGGCAGAGGGCTAACGGAGGCTAACGGAGGCAGAGGGCTAACGGCGCTAACGGAGGCTACACGGAGGCAGAGGGCTAACGGAGCAGAGGGCTAACGGGGCAGAGGGCTAACGGGGCAGAGGGCTAACGGGGCAGAGGGCTAAACGGGGGCAGAGGGCTAACGGGGGCTGTAGTTTAGACTTTTTCAAAGCGTTTCATTTGGTTCAAGATAAAGAAAATTAAAATTCTGTCAAAACTGGACAAAAGTTTAGAGTCAGAGGGAGGAGAAACTACACTCAAACTAACACCTTATTTTACTTGTTCTATTGTTACTTAAAGTCCATCTGAAGCTCCTCCTGTTTTTCACATTCTGACTTAGTTTGGTGGGAGGGCACCTGTGGTAGATATTCATCACAGTTTTAGTTCTGTTAAGTTGCCCTTTGTGAAGAAATTAGTAGAGCTCCCTCTGTGATGTCATCAGTGTGCGACGTGCCATTGAAAACAGACAGTTGACACTTAACTGACACTTCCTGGTTGCGCATGAGCCGCTGATATGACACAGGTAGAGGTCATTCCACAGCTGTTACCTAGCAACCAGACTGTAAACAAGAGCCCAAACCCACATAAATGACCTGACCACACAATAACACCATAGAACACCTTTATTTAGTCCAACAACGGTCTAAACTGTCTTAGTTAGTGTGTCAGTTAAGTGTCAACTGTTTCTGTGTCGCACGCTGATGACATCACAGAGGGAGTCAGCTCTACTTCCTGTCATTTTAGACTCTCACAAACTGCGACTGAACAGAAGTAAAACTGTGATCATTTTCCCCACGGGTTCTGCACCATCAAACTGAGTCAGAATTAGTCCACAGGAGGATTAAGACAGGAGAAGCTCCAGATGGACTTTAAGTCGTTTGGTGGCCAAGTCCCAAGTACCGTTACTATGGCAACTACAGCTCTTCACAGTTCTTTCTTCGTCGCTCGTGCCATTCTCAGTAACATCATGATCATGGTTTTAACTTCCACCTCCAAATCCCACAATCCCCTGCTGCGTGTGCTCACTTCCTGTCTAACCCTGCACTTCCTGTTTCTCTCAGGACTCTGACTCCGCCTCCACGTTCTACCTGCACCTCCACACCCCAGAAATCCCCTGCTGCTGGCCCCACCCCCTCAGGACCCCTCCCACTTCCTGGGGCTGTTACTGTGGAGACCACGCTGCCGCCTGTCGCTCCAGGAGACCATCCCACGCGACGACGACGACCGAGTGACGACTGAGCCGTCACCGTGGAAACGACGCAGCCGCGACGACATGGAGTTGCTTCAGGGCGACATGCAGGCGACGCTCATCTGAGGGAGGGCATCCGGGCCCAACTGGGAGGGCATCCGGGCTAAACTGTTCATCTGTGGGAGGGCATCCGGGTTGTGATTCCCCAGTTGGAGTCGTTTGTTGCGTTCAGGTGGAACTCAGAAAGTCTGGGATTTTGCCGTGACTGGTGTTGAAATCCCAGAGTGGCTCTTTAACCGTAAGCTAGCGTTAGCTCTTTGTTTGCGCTAACGCTCCGTCTGAAATAAACCGGGTGTAAAAGTGTCGGGTCTTTTTGCACAAATCTGTAGCTCTGACACTAAAACTCTAAATGTTCCCGAGGAGCTCGTGAACGCAGCATTAGCGCTAACGTGCTAACGCGTTTGGTGATTACAACAAGAATACGCTTTTACGTGTCTTCATCTAAAAGAAATGGTATGAAACGTTCTTAAACTATTTAAATGAAATGACTGACAAACTAAAGCTGCAACTGACGAATGACATAAGGTTTTTAAATAAAGGAAATATAGTCAAGCTAACGACTAGCATGACTCAAACTGGGGAATGGCACAACACTTCCGCGGTTCATCTGAGGGAGGGCATCTGGGCCACGAGAAAGTCCCCCTGATGTGAAGTACAGATTCTTCAGCCACATTTCGACCGGTTCACTTCAGCGCGCTTTGGAACGCTTCCTCTCGTGCCGGCGTTTCCCTTGGAGGAAACGGGAACGGTTTTGCCTCATGTCTTTGCCTTCTGTGCAGCCTCGGCGCCACGTTTGAACCTCTCGTTACGGATTGGCTTTGGAAGTTAAGAGTACATTAAACTTCGATGAGCGTCACGAAGGGTAAATGGTGAAACAGACGCGCTTTGGCTCATTGTTACTGCGTTAATGTTACTGCGTTCGCTTTTCAGCCAAAGCGCTTTGAGGAGGCAAAATCGCTTCCGGACGTTTCAAATCGTTTTGTGAACCGGTCGAAACGCGGCTTTTGGGAGTGAATGTGGTTTGTTTCTGACGAAGATGGAGAACAGTGGCGTAGCTTTTTCTGCTTTGAACACATTTTGAGAGCGCACGATGTTCAGGTCCCAATGGAAGAAGAAGTGAGCAAAGGGGAGTGGTTTTACTTCAATCTGTCGTCCAGAACAATGACCTAAATGTGAATAACTTTAGTCAGATTTTGTCAATTTGAAAGTTCGTAAACACAAACTTGCAGATCGTGACATCCCGATAAAAAAAAAACTGAAACGACTGGTTCGGCGGGACATAACAACCGGCCCGTAAACGCTGCGTGGCATTTCTAGCTCCGCCCACGCCACTGTTCCTCTACAATCACAATCAGGGTAATTATATATTCCTGTTTTGGAAAAAAAAGACTTTTCACATGTTTTTATATTCGAGTGACCGTTTCTGCCGTTTCCAAACTGTGATAAAAAAAACACTTTCTCTGTTTTCGTCTGAATATTTGTACATTTGCGTAAAACAGCGTTGGGACTGGAAATACTTTGAGCTGCATTTTATTTTTCTAAATGTTTGTATAGTTTTTGATGTTGAACACCAGATTTCAGGAAAATAAAAAAGTTGTTTAATCTCTGACTTTTTGACCTGATTTAGTCCTTGTTTGGACATGGTTTAGTTCTGATATAGTCCTCTACCGTCTCACCATAGTCCAGGTTTAGATCTGAGTTTAATCTTTTATTCAGACTTCGAAACTGGATTCAGACCAAGTTTTGTGCTGGTTTAGACCTTTTAATCCCTGGTTTTGTCTCTAGTTTTATTCCCAGTTTAGACCTGGTTGAGTTTCTAGTTGAGTCCGGGTTTAGTCCTGGTTTAGAACTTGCAAAGTCTCTTGAAATCTTGTTCTTTGTTGTGATTTTCGCCTTCACTTTGGGACAAAACACGTTTAGTAATGCCGTGCTTCGTCCAACAGAGGGCGCCAAAGCAGCACCTGAAATCCAGTGAAACTCTCTTTTTAGCCAAAGAAAAACCCTTTGACAATCAAACCTAGACCAGGTTTAGACCAGGTTTAGACCAGGTTTGACGCGGTTTTAGACCGGAATTTAGACCTGTTGTAATCTCAGGTTAGACGCGAGGTTAAGACTGTCGTAGTCCAGGTTTAGACCACTGTTTAGTGCCCTGTTTTCGGCTGGGTTTAGACCAGGTTTGAGAACAGGTTTATGTCCTAGTTTGAACCAAGTTTCAGACCAGGTTTAAACGTGTTTCAGGCATGTTTTAACGCACGGTTTGGGACCCAGGTTTAGTCCTGGTTTTAAGACTGGGTTTACAGTTCCCTGGTTTCAGAACGCAGGTTAGTCCTGTTTCAGACCAGGTTTTAGTCCTGTTGTCAGACCGAGGTTTGGTCCCTGGTTAGACTTGTCTCAGACTGGGTTTAGACCAAGTTTTTAGACCTGTTTCAGACATGGCTGGTGGACTTTTCTTTTATTTGGTATTTAAATTGTTTTTTATTTTGCAGGTTGCCACGCTCGTCGGCTTTTTGATTGACAGGAAAGTAAGAGTGAAATGGGGGCCTGAGAGAAGGAGGACATGCAGACACTGCCGCCTGGCCTGGAGCCTGGCATACGTGCTGGGCCTTAACCACTGGACCACCGGGCAGCACTACTTTTTCAAATGCAACACAGAAGGAAAGAACACGAGCAGAAGAGGAGAGGGAGACATACACAAAGTAAGCAGACGTCCACAGCCATCAAATGAGTTCATGTCCTCAAGCAGAACGTGGGCCAATATCCATAATGTCTCACCATGTGACCACAGTCTGACCTCATCGCTTGGGGGTCACTAATGTCTTCTTCCTGAGGAGCAAATCTCAGCTTCTCCTGATGTTCTGAGCCGTGTGTTTTACCTTCAAACGTCTCCTCCAGACAGAGTCGATGGGAAAGAGAGTCCATGGTCTCAGTTTCCTCCTGCCTGAAGCTGCCTTTGTACTGGAGGTCTCTTTGACCCTTGCAAGCCTTCAGGACGCGTTCCTTCACACGTCGTGGAGAAACGTCATCATCAGGCCTCCGTGGTTTAATCGGCTGTGGTGGAAAACTTCAGGAAGTCATTTTCAAGAAATAAAGTAAAAACAACAGAACACGAGTTTGTCTCTTCTCAAACATCCATCCATCCATCCATCTCTTCTTCCGCTTTAATTCCGGAGCCGGGTCGCGGGGGCAGCAGTCTAAAGCAGGACTGCCAGACTGTCCTTTTCCCCAGACACTTCCTCCCAAATCCTCCGTGGGGATCCCCGAGGCGTTCCTCAGGCCAGCCGAGAGACATATAGTCCCTCCAGCGTGTCAGGTCTTCCCCGGGGCCTCCTCCCGGTGGGACATGCCCAGAAACACCTCTCCTAGGGAGGCGGTCCAGGAGGCATCCGGAACAGATGCCCGAGCCACCTCAGCTGGCTCTTCTCCAGTGGAGCGCAGCGGCTCTACTCCGAGCTCCTCCCTGTGTGACTGGAGCTCCTCTCCCCTCTCTCTAAGGGAGCGCGACAGCCCCCCTGCGGAGGAAACTCATTTTCGACGCGCTTGTATCCGCGATCCTTGTCCTTTCCGGTCACTACCCAAAGCTCATGACCAAGGTGAGGAGGAACGTAGATTGACTCGGTAAATCGAGAGGCTTTGTCTTTCGACTCAGCTCCTTTTTCCACACACAACGGTCCGATGCAGCGACCGGCATCACTGGAAGGACGCTGCGCCGATCCAACTGTCAATCTCACGCTCGCATCTCTTCCCTCACTCGTGAACAAGACCCGAGATACTTGAACTCCTCCACTTGGGGCAGGGCAGGGACCACCCACCTGGAGAGGGCAAGCCACCTTTTTCTGGTTGAGAACACATGGCCTCAGATTTGGGAGGTGGCTGATTTTCCAATCCCAGCTGCTTTCACACTCGGCTCAAACCGTCCCAGAACTGTTGCAGGTCCAGGTTCTGATGGAGCCATCAGGACTACATCATCTGCAAACAGCAAGAGACTGAGACCTGTGGTCCCCAAACCGGACCCCCTTCCGACCCATGACTGCGCCTAGAAATTCTGTCCCATAAAAACAATGAACAGAACCGGTGACAAAGGGCAGCCCTGAGGAGTCCCACAAACGCACTGGGGAACAGATCTATACTTACTGACGGCATTTGCGAACACAGCTCCTGCTCCGGTCATATCAGGGACCGGACAGCCCTGAGCAAAGGGCCCCGGACCCCGTACTCCCCAGCACCCCCCAAAGGGCAACCCGTGGGACACGGTCGAAAGCCTTCTCTACAGATCCACAAAGCACATGTGGACTGGTTGGCGCAACTCCCATGACCCCTCGAGCACCGATGGAGAGTATAGAGCTGGTCCAGTGTTCCACGGCCAGGAACGAAAACCACTCTGCTTCCTCCTGAATCCGAGGTTCGAGCTATCGGTCCGGATTCTCCTCTCCAGTTTCCTGGAATATGACCTTACAGGGGAGGCAGAGCAGTGTGATCCGCTCTATAGTTGGAGCACACCCTCCGGTCCCCCTTCTTGAACAGAGGGACCACCACCCCGGTCTGCCAGTCCAGAGGCACCGACTCCGACCGACCCGCCAACGCGATGTTGCATGAGGCGTGTCAACCAAAGACAGTCCTGGCACCATCCAGAGACTTTAGGTACTCTGGGGCGTATCTCATCCAACCCCCCGGAGCCCGCCCCCGAGGAGTTTGCCAACAACCTCAGTGACTTCGGCTTGGGTGATGGATGAGTCAGCCTCCGAGTCCTCCGGTCTCTACTTCTCTTCGGAAGACGTGACAGTGGGATTTAGGAGGTCCTCAAAGTACTCTTCCCATCGCCACGACGACATCCCAGTCGAGGTCAGCTAGGTCCCCACCCGCACCAGTAAACGGTGTTGGTGGAGCACTGGCTCCCCCTGCCTGAGGCCGCCGGACGGTTTGCCAGAAATTTCTTTGGGGCGACCCGATAGTCCTCCTCCAGGGCCTCCCCGAACTTCCTCCCAGACCCGGGTTTTTGCCTCTGTGACAGCACGAGCTGCAGCACGCCTGGCCGCCGATACCCCTCAACGGCTCTCAGGAGTCCCACAAGCCAAAGAGGCCTGATAGGCCTCCTTCTTCCACCTGACAGCATCCCTTACTTCCGGTGTCCACCACCGGGTTCGGGGGTTTGCCGCCATGCGACAGGCAACCTGAGACCTTGCGACCACAGCTCCGAGCAGCCGCATTGACAATTGGAGGTCGAGAACATGGTCCACTCGGACTCAATTGTCACCCAGCCTCCCCGGGGCATCTGGAGAAGCTCTCCCGGAGGTGTGAATTGAAGACCCTGCTGACAGCGGGCTCCGCAAGACGTTCCAAACAGACCTCACTATACGCTTGGGCCTGCCAAGTCTGTCCGGCTTCCTCACCCGCCAGCGGATCCAACTCACCACCAGGTGGTGATCGGTTGACAGCTCCGCCCCTCTCTTCACCCGAGTGGTCCAAGACACGCGGCGGCCGGAGGTCAGATGACACGACAACAAAGTCCGATCATTGACCTCCGGCCTGGGGTGTCTTGGTGCCACGTGCACTGGTGGACCCCCTCGTGCTTGTTGTGCGACTGTTTGTTCGGGCCCGTAGGCCGACACCACACCATGTGAGAGACCTGTCCCCGACTCATCGTTCATGGGGTGACCCCCAACACATGGCGGCCGAGCTGAGGGCAATAAGCAGACCCACAACCAGGCTTGTGTAATATTGATTTAATAATAACTACATGTTGTAATGCAAAACATTCCACCACTCCAAAGAATAAGTAATAAAGAAATAAAGTTGTAAAGAATAAAGTCTACAAGAATAAAGTTAAAAGAATAAAGTCTAAAAAATAAGTCTGAAGAATAAGTCTGGAAGAATAAGTCTGAAGGCTGGTGGTATTGAAACACTATGGAGACCAATCCCGCCATAAAACACCAACCGAAGAATATAGAAAGATGTACAACTACAGTAAGTGGCGATAAAGGCACTTTTCAGTTTGCTGCCACAAAGAGAGTCTGAAACAGTGTTGTCATGACAACATTTCAAACATGATTTGAAAGAAAACGACTGTAACAAATGAGAGTGAAAAGTACAGTAAAAAACTGTGAATGAGCAGAAAGGTCCTTTTGGTGTGAAACATGGTCTACAGTAAACCTAGTCCGAGTCTCTGACCCTGATACGGACGCTGAAGACCCTTGATCTGAGGCAGAAGTGGATCTTCAACTCAGACGTTTGTGTAGAAATGTTCAAGCCTGAAAAACTGTCAAGAACGTAAAGAAACGCTACAAAAGGAAAGCGAGGAAATGGAATGTGTTGCTGGGGTATCAAAATAACGGATGTTTCCGTTTAGTCTGCACGTCAGTGTTGTTACCCGGGTTACCCGGGTTACCCATGGCATAGAGACAGCACACACGTACAAGAAGCCTGAATACTTTCTGATGACGTTGAGCAGTGTTTTGCATGTAGACATGAACTTGTCCTGTGGATGCGTCTGGACCGTCACATGGCTGTGTAACTTCCGGGCCGCGGTGTCCAAAATGCTAAAGGCTAACGGACATGCGCTAATAAGCAGCTTGAATGGGCCGCCATCTTGAGCCCGGGGGGCTTGCTTTTTACACGTTTAATTTGTACGATTTTTAGTCTCAGTTTAACCTTCTTGCAGACCTGGTTTGGACCCGGTTCTGTCCCACTTTGGACCCGGTTCTGGTTACACAGATGACTGACTTAAGTCTCGTAAACATTTCTCTGACTTGAAATGATCTTGGGACGTCCGGGACGACGGCTGCTTCGTGCGTACGTGTCTGTCCGGCCCGGCCCCTCCCTGGAGATCTCGCCCAGGTACGCGCCATGCAGGTAATCCCCCCTTTTTAACCCTCACTTTAGACACAGGTACTCCCCCCGTTTGTCTCCCCCCGTTTAGCCCCGCCCCTCCGTCCCGGCGTAACTGCAGGTCTTTGGTGTCCATCTTCTAACCAAATGTCAAACAGAAAAAACTCTAAAAATGTTTCAAGCTCAAATGTCTACGATTTCAGACAAAAGACACTTTACACATGTTTTATACTGCACTAATGACGAACATGGAGGTGGTGACTAACATACAACGGCCTGGTATTTCACCCACAGCACCAAGAGAAGCAGCAGCACCGGCAGCACCAGCAGCACCGGGAGAGCGAGGGCAGCGGCACCAGCACCGGCAGCACCGGGAGCGAGGGCAGCGGCACCAGCCCCAGCACCATCCCCGGCAGCAGCAGCAGCAGCAGCAGCAGTGAAGGCAGCAAGGGCAGCGAGAGCAACAGCGAGGGCAGCAAGGGCAACGAGAGCAGTAGCGAAGAAAGCAAGGTCAGCGGCACCAGTACCGGCAGCAGCAGCACCAGCCGCACCAGCCGCGAGGGCAGAAAAAGTAGTGGCGGCAAATGCAGTATTGGCAGTAGAAGGGGCAGCGATAAGGGCAGCGACAATGAGAGCAATAAAGGAAGCGGTAGCAGCAGCAGCACTAGCAGTGAGGGCAGCACCAGCAAAGCCAGCAGCACCAGCAAAGCCGCCAGCAGCACCAGCAAAGCCAGCAGCACCCAGCAAAGCCAGCAGCAGCACCAGCACCGGCAGCAGCACCGGCAGCAGCACCAGCAGCAAAGCCAGCAGCAATAGCAAAGCCAGCAGCACCAGCACGCAGCAGCACCAGCAGCAAAGCAGCAGCAGCAGAGCAGCAGCAGCACCAGCACCGGCAGCAGCAGCAGCAGCAGCAGCACCAGCACCAGGCAGCAGCACCAGCAGCAAAGCCAGCAGCACCAGCACCGGCAGCAGCACCAGCAAGCCACACCAGCCATCACCACCAGCACCACCAGCATCACCAGCACCACCAGCACCACCAGTATCACCAGCAGCACCAGAACCGGCAGCAGCACCAGAACCACCAGCACCACCAGCACCACCAGCAGCACCAGAACCGGCAGCAGCACCAGAACCGGCAGCAGCAGCACCAGAACCGGCAGCAGCTGGTGGTTTAGACCTGCTTTAGACCTGGTTTTGACCATATTTTTTCTAAATGTTTGTATAAGTTTTTGATGTTTTCATGAAAATAAAAAAAAGTTGTTTAATCTCTGACTTTTAGACCTGATTTAGTCCTTGTTTGGACATGGTTTAGTTCCCAGTATCTGGGTTTTGGCTTGGTTTAATCTTTTATTGAGACTGGATTCAGTCCTGGTTTAGACCTTTTAGTCCCTGGTTTTGTCTCTAGTTTTATTCCCAGTTTAGACCTGGTTGAGTTTCTAGTTGAGTCCGGGTTTAGTTCTGGTTTAGAACTTGCAAAGTCTCTTGAGATCTTGTTCTTTGTTACTAAAACACGTTTAGTAATGCCGTGCTTCGTCCAACAGAGGGCGCCAAAGCAGCACCTGAAATCAAGTGAAACTCTCTTTTTAGCCAAAGAAAAACCCTTGAAATCAAACCCTAGTCCAGGTTTAGACCAGGTTTAGACCTGTCGTAGTCCAGGTTTAGACCAGGTTTAGACCTGTTGTAGTCCAGGTTTAGACCAGGTTCAGACCTGGTTCAGGCCTTGTTCAGACCTGGTTCAGACCTGGTTCAGACCTGGTTTTCCCTTGCGTAAATGGCAACACTCAGCGACACTCGAACGCACCACGGGCAGAAGCGGCACGAGACGCGTTCAAAGTCAGCCTCAGAATTGTGTGTTTGAGCGTCGCCAAAAGTAGAAACACATTTAAAGTCTGTCATTTCCGTGAGTAAAAGTTCAACATCTGCAGTTAAATCCAGGCCTTCATCGACCTTCTGAGCTTCATCCCCCAGCGAAATCGCATCGTGCTCCTCCGCCTTGTCCAAATCCTCGTAAATATCCTCGTTCTTATCTTGACATTTTTGTGTGTTCTTCTCCTCTCCAAGGTCCCACACAAGTCAGTCGTGTTGTTTGACTTTCAAACAGCAGAAATATCACCCTTAGCAACAGACAAACAAACACAATGAAAAAAAGGAAGCACGACCAGAGCGAAACGACAGAGTAAAAAAAACAAGAGACATCCAGCAAATAAAGCTTTGTCCAAAGTCTCTCAAATTTGTGCATTTTTCAAATTAAGTCTGAATAAGATTTATTTCCATTTGTCGAATGTCCCGTGTAATCTCAGTCCAGTCCTCGATCGTCGGTGCATTTTTGTGTCGTCCATTTTTTGTAAGAGCTTTTTTCGCTGCAGCAGGAGGAGGCGCCAGAGAGAAACTGCTGGTTGTATCCATGGCAGGAGTCCTGAGGCCCAGATACAGAGTTCTGAAGTCCAGTGGGATGGTATTGTCATAAATGGTCTGGAAGGCTTTGTGTGATCTCAGTCCAGAACTTGTGAACAACAACAATCCCAAAACACATGATAGTGGTTTTTCCTCCTGGTGGCGCTGTTTCTCCAACAGTCTGCATTTCCTTGTGAGTCATGGGCACTTTGACATGGCGTTATAAAGAAGAGAGACACACTTTTCCAACAGAACTCCCTCCAAACATGCGAGCTTGTGGTTCTCCAATGAGATGTACATATACTTTCCCACTCTTCATCTGTCAGAACAAAGTGACCCTCTCTTTCCCATTGACCCTTCATAGAATCAGTGAGGGCCCAGATAATTAAGTTCAGATGTATGATGCTTTAATGAATATTTCAGTCAAAGGGCTCTGATGGGCTCATTCTTTTTCATTCTTGGTTTTAATAAGTCCTTATTTGTAAAAAATCTATAAAAGTCCTGTTTCTCTAAGTCAAAGGATTCTTTCATCTCTCAAAGCTCTTCAGATGATTCTCCTTTACAATCTGGTAAAAAGACCTTTAGACCTTTTGTTGTCCAGACTTTAGTTTGTATTCAGACATTGGGTATGGAAAAGGTCTGGTTTGGTCGAATACAATAGAACATCATCTGCAGCAGGTGTTTTCTATGGTCCGTCCCATCGATTGTAACACTGTGAATTGTTTTTGATTGTCTCATAAATTGGGCCAATGGTTCCAAATACAGAAGCAAACAGGAGGTGGGACCAGGCACAGCCCTGTCCCACCCCCTTTCCAGAGTCAGTGGACCTGTCAGAAGACCATTGATTTGAATTCTTGATGTTGAACCATCGTAAAGAGCCCCAATATTGTTTTATAATTCAATAGTTCATTTGAAACTGCACTACAACTTTAAACTTAACTGTAAACTTGTACACATAGCAATGCCTATTTTTATTTTTATTTTTTATACTATAGTAATGTTAAATTGTCCCTTAAATGCCCTTTTGTTTGACTGAATATATGTTTGTTTTGTGTTGCACCTTCAGGTCGAGACAAGTTCCTGTGTCTGTGAAGTTTGTTCATTGACAATGGAAATAAACCGATTCTGATTCTGAAATGTGTTTAGCACTTTAAATAAATAAGTCCAGCTCACAGAATCCAAACCTTCTCAGGTCCAGACTTCTTCTTCCACTTTGTTTTGTTGTGTGTGTGTTTGGCTCATTGTGTGTAAAGATGGTCTGATGTTGTCTTGTGTTTGTCGTTGGGTCATAAAATCCGGTCTGATCTTTGTGGATTAGGTTTGGAAGTATTTGGTCCATTCTTTTGGACATAATTGAGGTGTAGATACGATAGGCCACATTCAGAATAGAAATAGGTCTATATGAGGCACAGTCAAGTCGGTCCTTCCCCTCTTTAGGGATATGATGGCCTCTTTCCAACTCGGAGGGGCCTGAGTTTGTTTAAGGGCCCAGTTAAAGGAGTAAGTGTGTCTTTGGAGCTTCAGACCACTCTGAGGTGAACCCATCGCTCCCCAGAGATTTATTGTTCTTTAATCTTTTAATTGCGCCTTGTTTTTCCAAAACTGTCATTTCAGCTCCATTTTTTTAATTCTGTGACAGGCAAATTGAGGGTGTCCAGAAAGGAGTTTATATCATCTTCTATCATCAGAGCTTTTATAGAAGGATTCAAATGCTGATTGAATTTGGTCTTGTTTGGTTCAGATGACATCACTTTGTCCCGCATTTTGAAGATTGTTCTTTTCAGCTTGTTGTTCTTTAAGTTTCCAAGAAAGTCATTTAGAACACTTTGATCCACTCTCATAATGTCTTTGTTTGGCAAAGAGCATTTTTCTTAACTATTTCCTGTGAAGTCAGATCTTTCATTTCTCCTTTTATCTTTTAAAGTTCTTGCAGTATTTTAGGACCCCCTTTTTTGGCATAGTTTTCCTCCAACAATTTACATTTTCCTTGCCTTTCGTTTAGCTTTTTTCTCCCTTTGTTTCTTTTTTTGGAGGCTATAGCTATAATTTGTTGTCTCAAGATTGAAATGGGTACACTGGCGGCACCTAGGGGTCATTTCCTCCATATGTCAATC
>BJKM01000632.1:95000-160000 GCA_015082035.1 Chaenogobius annularis
GACGGTCTGAGGCCGAGGCCCGAGGTCCAAGGTCAAGTTTGGGTCTCAGGTCCGGGTTTGGGTCTGTTGTTAGTTTCTGTGATTTACGCAGAGTCACTGTTACGTCACCGCCTCAGGACCAATCAGAGCGCGTGTTTACTCCGGAGCCTTTATAAGCGCGTGCGTCTCTCCTCTCATCACAGTCTCATGATGCGCGTCTTCCTGCCGCTCCTGCCGCTCCTGCCGCTCCTCCTGCTCCTGTCGCGCGGACAATGCGGCAGAGACAGACGCGCGCCGCTCCGTGTCCGGACAAGTGTGACACGTCCGCGTGCGCACTCTACCTGCGGACTGCGCGCGGCGCGGAGGCGCTTGACAAGTGCGCGTGCTGTCCCGTGTGCGCAAGCGGTGAAGGTGACGCGTGCGCGGAGGACGCGGACTGTGCGGAGGGCACTCGCTGTGCGCGCACGAGCGGCGCGGTGCAGGTGTCCGCCACCGTCAGACGCAGAGGGACGCTGGGCACGTGCGTGTGCGCGAGCCCGGAGCAAGTGTGCGGCAGCGACGGAGCGTCTTACCGGAACATCTGCGAACTGAAGCGCGCGAGCCTGCGCCAGCCAACCGTCATCGCGGTGCAGCGCGGCGCGTGCGGCGGTGGTGAGTACGCACGTGCGCTCACGCGCTCAAAAGTTTTAGCTCCAGAATAATCCACAGTGTGCTTTAAAAGTAAGTCAGACAAAGGTGTGAAGCCGGACCTCAGACCGAGTCTGGACCTGGGACTGAACCAAGACCTGCCCTGGCCCCGGTCCTGGTCTTGGTCTAGTCCTGGTCTTGTCCTGGTCTAGTGCTGGTCTAGTCCTGGCCCTGGTCTAGTCCTGGCCTGGTCTAGTCCTGTCTAGTCTGGTCCTGGTCTACCCTGGCCCTGGTCTACTCCTGGCCTGGTCTACTCCTGGCCTGGTCTATCCTGGTCTAGTCCTGGTCTGGTCTGTCCT
This sequence comes from Chaenogobius annularis, assembly GCA_015082035.1. Lineage (NCBI taxonomy): Eukaryota > Metazoa > Chordata > Actinopteri > Gobiiformes > Gobiidae > Chaenogobius > Chaenogobius annularis. Next base: position 95,966 of record BJKM01000632.1, read on the forward strand.
GGTCTAGTCCTGGCCCTGGTCTAGTCCTGGCCCTGGTCTAGTCTGGCCCTGGTCTAGTCCTGGCCTGGTCTAGTCATGGCTGGTCTAGTCTGGCCCTGGTCTAGTCCTGGTCTAGTCCTGGCCTGGTCTAGTCCTGGCCCTGGTCTAGTCCTGGCCCTGGTCTAGTTGGCCCTGGTCTAGTCCTGCCCTGGTCTAGTCCTGGCCCTGGTCTAGTCTGTCTAGTCCTGGGTCTAGTCCTGGCCCTGGTCTAGTCCTGGCCCTGGTCTAGTCCTGGCCCTGGTCTAGTCCTGGCCCTGGTGGTCTAGTCCTGGCCCTGGTCTAGTCCTGGCCCTGGTCTAGTCCTGGCCCTGGTCTAGTCCTGGTGGTCTAGTCCTGGCCCTGTCTAGTCCTGGCCCTCCCTAGTCATTTCTCCTAGACACTAAAAGTACTCTGAATTCCACAAACAAAGATGAGATTTACAGATGAAACATTCAGTCTCAAAATGTGGGTCAGAACCAGTCTAAACCAGGAGCTAAACGGGTCAGAAACCTGAACCTGGTTTAGTCCTGGTTTAGTCCTGGTTTAGTCCTGATTCAGCTTGGTTCCGACCCGGTTTAGACCCGGTTTAGACCTGGTTTAGACCTGGTTTAGTCCTGGTTTAGACCTGTTTAGTCCTGGTTAGACCTGGTTCATGTCCGAACACAAGTCTGTGAATAAAGTGACTTCTGCTGTGTTTGAATCTTCTCTGAGGGAAACGTGTCGCCGCTCGTTTAAATCAGCTCCAATCAAACTCTCGAGTGATTAATGACGACAAAACATCAAATATGAGAAATATGTGCGCGCGAGTCCCGACGGAAACATCGGAAGGTTTCAGCCCGACGGAAACATCCGGAAGGTTTCAGCCCCGACGGAAACATCCGGAAGGTTTCAGTCCCGACGGAAACATCCGGAAGGTTTCAGTCCCGACGGAAACATCCGGAAGGTTTCAGCCCCGACGGAAACATCCGGAAGGTTTCAGCCCGACGACGGAAACATCCGGAAGGTTTCACCCCGACGGAAACATCCGGAAGGTTTCAGCCCCGACGGAAACATCCGGACAGCCCCGACGGAACATCCGAAGGTTTCAGCCCCGCGGAAACATCCGAAGGTTTCAGTCCCGACGAAACATCCGAAGTTTCACACGGAAACATCCGAAGGTTTCAGTCCCGACGGAAACATCCGGAAGGTTTCAGTCCCGACGGAAACATCGGAAGGTTTCAGTCCCGACGGAAACATCCGGAAGGTTTCAGTCCGGGACGGAAACATCCGGAAGGTTTCAGTCCGAGACGGAAACATCCGAAGGTTTCAGTCCCGACGGAAACATCCGGAAGTTTCAGTCCCGACGGAAACATCCGGAAGGTTTCAGCCCGACGGAAATCCGGAGGTTTCAGTCCCGACGGGTTCTCCCGACGGAAAATCCGGAAGGTTCAGTCCCGCAGTCGACGGAAACATTCGGAAGGTTTCAGGGAAACATCCGGAAGGTTTCAGTCCCGACGGAAACATTTCAGTCCCGACGGAAACATCCGGAAGGTTTCAGCCCCGACGGAAACATCGGAAGGTTTCAGTCCCGACGGAACATCCGGAAGGTTTCAGCCCGACGGAAACATCCGGAAGGTTCAGTCCCGACGGAAACATCCGGAAGGTTTTCAGTCGACGGAAACATCCGGAAGGTTGCCCCGACGGAAACATCCGGAAGGTTTCAGCCCCGACGGAAACATCCGGAATTTCAGCCCCGACGGAAACATCCGGAAGGTTTCAGCCCGACGGAAACATCCGGAAGGTTTCAGTCCCGACGGAAACATCCGGAAGGTTCATTTGAGATCAATTCAAAAAAGTAAAAACTGCACAAAGGAAAACTAGGTTCTAAAAACACTCAAATCAAGTGAATAACAGACTTTGACCAGCGACAAACAGCTCCAGAAATAAACAACAAAACAACAACAACAACAACAACAATCGAATCGTAATATTAATCAGGATAATAATGTTATTATAATAATAATAATAATAATAATAATAATAATAATAATAATAATAATAATAATAATAATAATAATAAATTATTATTATTATTATTATTATTATTATTATTATTATTATTATATTATTATTATTATTATAATAATAATAATAATAATAATAATAATAATAATAATATAATAATAATAATAATAATAATATAAAATAATAATAATAATAAGTATGATTATTATTTTAAAAATAAGAATAATAACAATAATATAATAATTATAAGTAACAATAATAATTCAAATAATAACAACAACAACAACAACAACAACAATGATAATGATAATAATAAATAGTAATGATAACAATAATGATGCTATAATAATGATAATAATGATGATAATAATATAATGATAATAATGATGATAATAATAATGATAATAATGATAATAATAGTGATAATAATAAATAATGATAATAATGATATAATAATAATGATAATAATGATAATAATAAGATAATAATGATAATGATAATAATGATAATAATGATAATAATAATGATAATAATGATAATAATAATGATAATAATGATAATAATAATGATATAATGATAATAATAATAAATAATAATGATAATAATGATAATAATATAATAATAATGATAATAATGATAATAATGATAATAATAATATATAATGATAATAAGATAATAATGATAAATAATATAATGATAATAATAATGATAATAATGATAATAATGATAATAATGATAATAATAATAATATGATAATAATAATGATAATAATGATAATAATAATGATAATGATAATAATGATAATAATGATAATAATAATGATAATAATGATAATAATAATGATAATAATAATGATAATAATGATAATAATAATAATGATAATAATGATAAAATAATGATAATAATATATAATAATGATAATAATGATAATAATAATAATATATGATAATAATAATGATAATAATAATGATAATAATGATAATAATAATGATAATAATGATAATAATAATAATGATAATAATAATAATAATAATGATAATAATGATAATAACAATAATAACAATGATAATAATGATAATAATACATCTGTTTCTGTTGAACGATCACGTTCGTGTCTGAAATACTTTGACATTTTCCGTGTCAAATGGAAGATAGGCGCGTGTAATGCCCTACTGTGGAACATTCCAGGCAGATGAAGGACATCGCCGTAGAAACGAGGCGGTCACGTTCTGAAGGTGGAAAGTTCAAACCACACTTCTGAACATGTTTAATGCCGTACTGTGGGATATTACAGGCTATTACAGACGAAACCAGGTCCAAACCATGTCCAAACCATGTCCAAACCATGTCCAAACCAGGTCCGAACCAACAGGTCCGAACCAGGTCCGAACCAGGTCTGAACCAGGTCTGAACCAGGTCTGAACCAGGACTGAACCAGGTCTGAACCAGGTCTGAACCAGGTCTGAACCAGGTCTGAACCAGGACTGAACCAGGTCTGAACCAGGACTGAACCAGGTCTGAACCAGGACTGAACCAGGTCAGAACCAGGACTAAACCAGGACTAAAGCAGGACTGAACCAGGTCTGAACCAGGACTGAACCAGGACTAAACCAGGTCTGAACCAGGTCTGAACCAGGTCTGAACCAGGTCAGAACCAGGACTAAACCAGGACTAACCAGGACAACCAGGAAACCAGGTGAAACCAGGACTAAACCAGGTCTGAACCAGGTCTGAACCAGGTCTGAACCAGGTCAGAACCAGGACTAAACCAGGTCTAAACCAGGTCTGAAACCAGGTCTAAACCAGGTCTAAACCAGGTTCTAAACCAGGTCTAAACCAGGTCTGAAACCAACCAGGTCTAAACCAGGTCTAAACCAGGTCTAAACCAGGTCTAAACCAGGTCTAAACCAGGTTACTAAAACAAGGTCTAAACCAGGTCTAAACCAGGTCTAAACCAGGACTAAACCAGGTCTAAACCAGGTCTAAACCAGGTCTGAACCAGGTCTAAACCAGGTCTCTAAAACCAGGTCTAACCAGGTCTAAACCAGGTCTAAACCAGACTAAACCAGGTCTGAACCAGGTCTGAACCAGGTCTAAACCAGGTCTAAACCAGGACTAAACCAGGTCTAAACCAGGACTAAACCAGGTCTAAACCAGGTCCAAAACCAGGTCTAAACCAGATCTGAACCAGGACTAAACCAGGTCTAAACCAGGTCTAAACCAGGTCTAAACCAGAAACCAGGTCTAAACCAGGTCTGAACCAGGCCTAAACCAGGTCTGAACCAGGTCTGAACGTAGACCTCAGCCCTTGTTTGTTCGTTGGTCGTGACTCACTTTGAATATTTGAAACTTTCACGAGGAAATAAAACAGATTGAGATGATTTGATCTTTTCCTGTTTTGAAAGTTTCTAAACGTGCGAGAGAGAAAGTCCAGATGTGCCGAGGAGGCGGGGCTATGTCAGGGGACAGCCATGATGTCACTTCCTGTCCTCGCAGATGTGTGGACGAAACCAGGCCTAAACCAGGAACTAAACCAGGTCCTAAACCAGGAAACAAACCAGGCCTAAACCAGGCCTAAACCAGGTCTAAACCAGGACTAAACCAGGTCTAAACCAGGTCAAAACCAGGAAACGAAACCAGGTCTATAAACAGCTCTAGAGATACACAAGAGTCCTGCGTATCTCCGTGTACTTCTCTGATGTGGAACTTGTCTGACTGCAGTACTTGTGTATTACTTGTGTGTACTGTGTACTTTCAGAGTCGCAGAACCCTGACAGTTTGAGGTACAAATACAACTTCATCGCTGACGTGGTGGAGAAGATCGCTCCTGCCGTGGTGCACATCGAGCTCTACAGGAAGTAAGAAGGATTCATCATTCATTCATTCATTCATTGATTGATGTGAGCAGTTTGATTAAAAAGCCAGAACACTGAGCGTGACGTGCACACCCTGCAGGCGGGAGACGGAAGTGACCCTCTTAATGTTATATGTTTGACTTAAACATGATAAAAAGTGATGAAGGCTGAAATTATGTTTTTATCAGTTCACTTTTAGTTTTTCCTGTTAGTCCTGTTTTAGACCTGGTTTAGACCTGTTTTAGTCCTGTTTTAGACCTGTTTTAGACCTGGTTTAGACCTGGTTTAGACCTGTTTTAGACCCTGGTTTCAGTCCTGGTCCTCCAGCCCTGGTCCAGCCCTGGTCCTGGCCCAGCCCTGGCCCCAGTCCTGGCCCCAGTCCTGGCTGGTCTCTCCCCTGGTCTAGCCCTGGTTCAGTCCTGGTCTAAGTCCCTGGTCTAGCTTAGGTTTTCTTCTTGGTTGAGCCTTGATTCTAGCCCTGAAGGTCCTCATGTGGTCCAGCCCTGGTTGCCTGGTTGAGCCCTTCTGGAGCCCTGGTTTTCAGCCCTGGTCGTTCTTCTACAAACGCCTTCTGAGGTTGCCGTGGCGAGCGGATCTGGCTTTGTCGTGTCTGAAGACGGACTCATCGTCACAAACGCTCACGTCGTCGCCAACAAACAGCGAGTCAAGGTTCAGAAACGTTACAAAAACACACAGAAGCTCCAAACGTGGAAGATGAACACAACGTTCTGCAGCGGTGAAAAGCCAGTCGTTAAATGCAATTCCACGTGTGTCCTGCAGGTGGAGCTGAAGAGTGGAGAAACGTACGACGCTAAAATCAAAGACGTGGACGAGAAAGCCGACATCGCTCTGATCAAGATCGACACGCCAGTGAGAGTAGTCCTGGTTCTGGTTCCCTGGTTCCGCCCGCCCTGGTTCGGTCCCTGGTTTCCGGTTCCCTGGTTCCTGCCCTGGGTAGCCGCCCCTGGTTCCCTGGTTCCCTGGTTTAGCCCTCCCGGTCTGGTTCCTGGTTTTCCGTTGTCATGTTTAGACCCTCTGGTCTGCACAGCCCTGCTCAGTGGCGTTTCTTTGTGTAAGGTCTGAGCCCTTTTGTTCCACCCTGTGGAAAACTCGAGCCCTCAAAAGTCCTGTTTCATGACTCATGGTTTTCACCTGAATCACCGAAACCTCAAAGTTTCTCCCCTCGGGAAATCCGGGTTCAGAAACACGAGCGGGATCCAACTCAACCAGACGTTTGGATGAGAACATGTGAGGACAGAGGAGAGTGGGGCAAAAACACGGCTAAAAGTGACATAAACTACACAACTAAAAGTGACAAAAACACGACTATAAAGTGACAAAAACACGACTAAAAGTGACAAAAACACGACTATAAGTGACAAAAACACGACTAAAAGGACAAAACACGACAAAACACACGACTATAAAGTGACAAAAACACGACTATAAGTGACAAAAACACGGCTAAAAGTGACATAAACACGACTAAAAGTGACAAAACACACGACTAAAAGTAAAAAACAACAGACAAAAACACGATAAAAGACAAAAACACGACTAAAAGTAGTGACAAAAACACGACTATAAAGTGACAAAAAACACGACTAAAAAGTAAAAGACAAAAACACAACAAAAAACATGACCAAAAACAGCAAAGCACACGACTAAACATAATAAAAACACGACTAAAAGTGACAAAAACACGACTAAAAGTGACAAAAACACGACTAAAAGTGACAAAAACATGACTAAAAGCAAAGCAACACGACTAAAAGTGACAAACATGACCAAAAGTGACAAAAACATGACCAAAAGCAAAGCAACACGACTAAAAGTGACAAAAACACAACAAAAACATGACCAAAAGCAAAGCAACACGACTAAACATAATAAAAACACGACTAAAAGTGACAAAAACACGACAAAAACATGATTAAAAGTGACAAAAACGCGACTAAAAGTGACAAAAACATGACTAAAAGCAAAGCAACACGACTAAAAGTGACAAAAACACGACTAAAAAAGTGACAAAAACATGATAAAAACTTGACTAAAAGCAAAGCAACATGACTGAAAGTGACAAAAACACGACAAAAACATGATTAAAAGTGACAAAAACATGAACAAGAGCAAAACAACATGACTAAAAGTAATAAAATCACGACTAAAAGTGACAAAAACATGAATAAAAGTGACAAAAACATGACTAAAAGCAAAGCAACACGACTAAAAATAATAAAAACACGACTAAAAGTGACAAAAACACAACAAAAACATGATTAAAAGTGACAAAAACATGAACAACAGCAAAACAACATGACTAAAAGTAATAAAATCACGACTAAAAGTGACAAAAACATGAATAAAAGTGACAAAAACATGACTAAAAGCTAAGCAATTACAACTAAAAGTGACAAAAACACTACAAAAAATGATAAAAAAAACATGACACAAACATGACTAAAAGTGACACAAACATGACTAAAAGTGACAAAAACACAACTAAAAGCAACAAAAAGACGACAAAAAATGACTAAAAGCAACAAAAACTGAAAAACATGAACAAGAGCAAAACAACATGACTAAAAGTAATAAAAACACGACTAAAAGTGACAAAAACATGAATAAAAAGTGACAAAAACATGACTAGAATAAAAACAACACGACTAAAAGTGACAAAAACAAGACTAAAAAGCAAAAAAAAAAAAAAAAAACTAAAAAAGGCCCAAAAAAGACTAAAAGGGAGAAAAACTACAGAAGAGACGAGTGTGGGAATTAGAAACAGATTTGTAAGAAAGGCTTTTGTCTGTAGTTTGAAGTGTGTGTAAAACGTTGAGATCTAAGAGTTTGAAAGAGTCCGTGACCTTTGGGCTTTTGATTGTGGAAATGGAAAAACAATCCTGTGGTTTGGAGCCAAGTTCAGACCATTTTCTGTGTTAAACGTGATCAAAAGTGTGGTCTGTGTCGCTTTATTATTAATACTGAAAGTCAAGGAGAAAAGCGAAGGAAACATCATGTTTTTCTGGACTAAACACACTCGAAAACACACGATTCAGATTTTTCTTCAATAATCCACTTTTTTCTCTATTGCGGGATCATTTCATTTTTACTGTCATGGTTTGGAGTCAACTGAATATGACGGAAAAGTTTACTCTGGGGTTACTCTGGGGTTTTACTCGGGGTCACTCTGGGGTCTCTTGGGGTCACTCTGGGGTCTTTACTCTGGGGTCTTTACTCTGGGGTCTTTACTCTTGGGGTCTTTACTCTGGGGTCTTTACTCTGGGGTCTTTTACTCTTGGGTGTTACTCTGGTGTTTGTTACTCTGGTGTTTTTACTCTGGTGTTTGGGTTACTCTGGGGCTCTTGTCTCTGGGGTTATCTGGGTTATCTTCTGGGGTTTGTTACTCTGGTGTTTTACTCTGGGGTTTTTACTCTGGTTTATCTGGTTTTTTTACTCGGTGTTTGTTACTCTGGTGTTGTTACTCTGGGTCTGTTTCTCTGGGGTTACTCTGGTGGTTTTTTACTCTGGGTTTCTTTTACTCTGGGGTCTTTACTCTGGGGTCTTTACTCTGGGGTCTTTACTCTGGGGTCTTTACTTTCTGGGGTGTTACTCTGGTGTTGACTCTGTGTTACTCTGGGTTACTCTGGGGTTTGCTCTGGTGGTTACTCTGGTGTTTGTTACTCTGGGGTTTGTTACTGGCTGGTTGTTACTCTGTGTTTGTTCTTCTCTGGGGTTTGTTACTCTGGTGTTTGTTACTCTGGTGTTGTTACTCTGGTGTTACTCGTGTTACTCTGGTGTTATGTTACCTGGGTTACTTTCTGGGTTTACTCTGGGTTCCCTAGTTGCCAGTGTTTGGAGGCTAACGCTAACTTTGAGGTCTAATGCTAACGCTCCCCTTTAAAAGGCATTAGTGCTAACGCCTGGCTAACCCGAGCTAATGTAACGCAGTGTCTTGTTTGCAAACATTGGAAGGATCTGCATTTCTGTCTTTAAGACATTTGATGTCACAATATAGATCTACATTTTGTGTGTTTTTTTAAATTGATTGATTGATTGTTGACAAAGCATATAATAAAATAACAAAACATGAAACAACTATTTAAAATAATGCAAGAAAAAAGATTATAACATAATGGCATGGGAGAGTAGAAGTAGGAAGTTCTCATGTTTTGTCTTACCATCTGACCATGTTTGCTGCTTAGTAACATTATAATACCATCATCACCTCATTTTATTACTCATTTACCATTTCAACAAACATGTAATTACAATCCTTTACCTTTAGTTTCTTGTTTTTAAGCTGACTCATGTTTGGACATTTGTTTCACTCCATTTGTTGTAATTCAGAAACGTTTCGTTGTTGTTCTGTGTCATTAAAAACCCTCTTGTGTTTTCAGTTTACTCAAATACTTTTCCTTTTTTATCTAAAGTAGTCTGGACTGGACTCTGATTTGTGTCTGTTTTTGTGGTTGAGTGAATTGGGTCAGTGGGACAAACATCTGGAAACTATTTTAGTGCATTTAGTGTTAAACCAGAAGGTCTCAGGTTGTGTTCTCTCTGTGTCTGAGTTTATTGCCTCCATCAACCTAAAACACTGCAATCCTGCAGCTAGGTCCAGACCAGGATCCTAACCAGATCTGGTTCACTGTTCCTGACAAGTTTAACCAGAGACACTCAAGGAGTCAGAGGGCACTTCAAGCCATGTTTCTACTGGTTCTCTTTGGACAGTTTGGACGGCCCTGAGAGGTTCTCGCTCCTGAAGTGGTCCAGCTCTTGGGCTCCAGGTGGACTGTAGCTCAGTAGGAGGAGCTCCACACCATAGGGGGAGGAGCTCCACAGCACAGCCAGATGATTGGACCAGAGAGAACTCAGGCCAAAACAAGACGGCAAAAAGCAGAGAAACACAAAAGAATCATTTGTCTCAAAACTCTGACTTGATCTCGTGCTAAAGCGCCGTTTTCCACTGATGCTAACTTATATGTGAGCTCTAGCAACACAGAGCTAGCAAAGCGCGTTAGCAAAGCGCGTTAGCAACAGCTGTTTCCTGCTTGTCCAAATGTGGTGTTTCCAGGTCAGAATGCGTCTGACATGATTCCATAAAGAGAGGTTCAAACGCGGCGTCGAGGCTTTGCACACAAGGCAAAGACATGAGGCAAAAACTGTTCCTGTGCACGCTCGCTTTAGCCACGCCCCTCACACACACGTAATGACTAAACGTCTTTTCGTGATGCGCTGAGATCGGCTTTAGGGTTAAAAAGTGTTGTTCAGGATTTAGATTTGATTTATACAGAAAACATGAGTAATGTTTGGTGTCGCTCAAGTGCGAGGCATTTTTGTGTCCGAAAGTTTTAAGAGCCTGAACATGACGTGATGTTGGTCCCCGGAGCAGAAGGCGGGGCATCTGGATTAACTGTTCTGTTTTAATTATATGACTAATAAAAGTCTAGTAAACAAGTGAATTAGAATGATTTATGAGGCTCTCGGGGTCAAAGGAAAGTGAGGAACAGGATCTAAACCAGGATCTAAGACATTAGTCCTCATTCAGTCCTGGTTTAATCCTGGTTTGTTTCTGGTTTAGTTTTGGCTAAACCCTTGAACAGTCCTGGCTCAGTCCGCTCAGTCTGGCTCAGTCCTGGCTCAGTCCTGGCTCAGTCCTGGCTCAGTCCTGGCTCAGGTCTTGGTCCTACCCTGGTCTTTCTTTCAATTTAAACTGTTCAATTATTGAGCTTTTGTCCTGGAGAGTTTGTTTTCATCCCGGCTCAGTCCTGAGGCTGGCTCTGGTCCATTTCCTGGTCTGACCCTGGTCTTTCCCTCCCTCAGAACAAAACTGCCGGTCCTGCTGCTGGGCCGTTCCTCAGACCTTCGTCCTGGAGAGTTCGTGGTGGCCATCGGGAGTCCGTTCTCGCTGCAGAACACGGTCACCACAGGAATCGTCAGCACAACGCAGCGAGGCGGCCGAGAACTAGGCCTCAGGAACTCCGACATGGACTACATCCAGACCGACGCCATCATCAACGTAGGGCCTACAGTCCCTGTTTAGACTTGGCTTGGTCTTGGTTTAGTCCTAGTTCTGGTTAGAGCCTCTCGCCTGCTAAATGTAACTAACATTTGTTTCCGTTATGTTTCAGTACGGTAACTCAGGCGGACCGTTAGTGAACCTGGTAAGAATCTGTGTTTTTCTCATGTCACAGACTGTTTAAAGTATTTTGTAGTAGCCTGTAGTAGTAGCCTGTAGTACCCTGTAGTACTCTGTAGTAGTAGCCTGTAGTAGCCTGTAGTATCCTGCAGTAGCGTGCAGTACCCTGCAGTACCCTGTAGTTCCCTGTAGTAGCCTGTAGTAGCCTGTAGTACTCTGCAGTACCCTGTAGTAGCCTGTAGTTTCCCTGTAGTAGCCTGTTAGTACTCTCTGTAGTACCCTGCAGTACCCTGTAGCCTGTATTACTCTGTAGTACCCTGCAGTCCCCTGTAGTAGCCTGTATTACTCTGTAGTACCCTGCAGTCCCTGTAGTACCCTGCAGTCCCCTGCAGTACCCTGTAGTAGCCTGTAGTAGGCTGCAGTACCTGTAGTTGTAGCCTGTAGTTGTACCCTGTACTACTCTGTAGTACCCTGTAGTAGCCTGTATTACTCTGTGGTACCTGCAGTACCCTGTAGTACACTGTAGTACCCTGCAGTCCCCTGTACTACTCTGTAGTACCCTGCAGTACCCTGCAGTACCCTGCAGTACCTGCAGTACCCTGCAGTCCCCTTGTACTACTCTGTAGTACCTGCAGTCCCCTGTACACTCTGTAGTTACCCTGTAGTACCCTGCAGTACCCTGTAGTACACTGTAGTACCCTGCAGTCCCCTGTACTACTCTGTAGTACCTGTAGTACCCTGCAGTTACCCTGAAGTACTCTGTAGTACCCGTAGTACCCTGCAGTACCCTGTAGTACACTTTAGTACCTGCAGTCCCCTGTACTACTCTGTAGTACCCTGCAGTACCCTGCAGTCCTCTGCAGTACCTTGTAGTTCCCTGTAGTACCCTGTAGTAGCATGTAGTACCCTGCAGTACCCTGTAGTAGCATGTAGTACCCTGCAGTACCCTGTAGTAGCATGTAGTGCCTGCAGTACCCTGCAGTACCCTGTGTACCCTGCAGTACTACCCTGCAGTACCTTGTAGTAGCATGTAGTACCCTGTAGTACCCTGCAGTAATATCCAGCACATGTTGAGCTCATGTTTGGCCTTCGTCTCCACATCTGGAGCTCATTCTGGGGTCTTCAGTGGGACGTGTTTAAATGGACGCAGGCGGAGGACAGTGGGACACACCTGGGGTCTGTTACAGAAACCGGGTCAGATCTGGTTGAGATCTGGGTTTGACCTCATTTCACACCTCGTTCAAGAACTGGGTTAGACCTGGTTCAGTTCTCCACATGTGTTTACGATCTTCCCACAGGACGGAGAGGTGATCGGCATAAACACGCTGAAAGTCACCGCCGGAATCTCCTTCGCCATTCCCTCCGACAAGATCCGACAGTTCCTCTCAGAAGCTCACGACAGACAGGCCAAAGTACAGACGCTACGGAACGCTACAGCATGCTACAAGCGCTACAGACCCTACAGGCGCTACAGGCGCTACAGGCGCTACAGACGATACAGGCGCTACAGGCGCTACAGGCGCTACAGGCGCTACAGGCGCTACAGGCGCTACAAGCGCTACAGACCCTACAGCGCGCTACAGGCGCTACAAGACACTACAGGCGCTACAGACACTACAGGCGCTACAGGCGCTACAGACACTACAGGCGCTACAGGCGCTACAGACCCTACAGCGCTACGAACACTCATGCGCTACAGACCCCTACATGCCGCTACAGACCCTACAGGCGCACAGCGTTACAGACGCTACAGGTGCATACAGACCCTACAGGCGCTACGAACCACTACAGGCGCTAGCAGGACGCCTAAGGACAGCGCGCAACAGGGACACCACACGGCGCTACGAACACTACAGGCGCTACAGACCCTACAGTGCGCTACGAACACTATAAGACGCTACAGCCCTACAGCGCTACAGACGCTACAGGTGCTACAGTGCTACAGACCCTACAGGCCCTACAAGCGCTACAGGCGTCAGACCCTACACGTAACCACCCTACAGGGCACTACCCGCTACGGCCTACTCGTACAGGCTGACATAACGCTACAGACCCTACATGCGCTACAGACCCTACAGTGGCGCTACGAACACTATAGACGCATACAGGCCCTTACAGGCGCTACAAGCGTTACAGACGCTACAGGTGCTACAGACCCTACAGCCCTACAAGCGCTGCAGGCGCTACAGACCCTACAGGCACTACGAAACATATTAGACGTTACAGTGCGCTTACGAACACTTACAGACGCTACAGACCCTACAGGCCCTACAGGCGCTTACAGACCCTACCAGGCGCTTGAACACTTACAGGCGCTACAGGACCCTACAGGCGCTACGAACACTTTAGACGTACATGCCCCTACAAGGCATTACAGACGCTACAGACCCTACAGACCCTACCAGACGCTACAAACACTATAGACGCTACAGGCCTACAGGCTACAGGTGCTCAGGACCCCTACAGGCCCTTACAGGCGCTACAGATGCTACAGGCGCTACGAAACACTACAGTCGCCTACAGGACCCTACAGGCCCTACAGGCGTTACAGAACACTACAGGCGATACAGACCCTACAGGCCTACAGGCCGTACGAACACTGCAGGCGATACAGACGTTACAGACGCTACGAACACTACAGGCGCTATAGAACGGCACAGATCCTACAGACGCTACGTAACGCTACGATCACTACAGGCGCTACAGGCCCTACAGGCGTTACACGATGCTACAAGGCGCTACAGACGCTACCAGGCGCTACTAACACTACAGACGCTACAGGCTCTACGAACACTATAAGACGCTAAGCGCTACATGCATTACAGACGCTTACAGACCCTACAGGCCCTACAGACGCTACAAACCACTATTAGACGCTACAAGTCCTACAGACGCTACCAGGGCGTTAAACAACGCTTACAAGCCCTACAGACGCTACAGGTTGCTTACAGGCCCTACAAGCCGCCTACAGGCGCTACGGACCCTACAGCACTACGAACACTATAGACAGTTACAGTCGCTACAGGCGCCTACGAAAACACTACAGATGCTACAGATCCTACCACACCCTACAGGCGCTATGAACACTACAGGCGCTACGACCCTACAGGCCGCTACAGACGCTACGAAACACTATAGACGCTACAGGCCCTACAGGTATTACAGGACGACAGACCCTACAGGCCCTACAGACCGCTTACAAAACCTATAGACGCACAGACCCTACAGGCCTACAGGCGCTACAGACCCTACAGGCCCTACAGGCGCTACAGACCCTACAGACCCTACAGCACTACGAAACACTATAGACGTTTACAGGGCCCTACAGGCCGCTTACAGGCATTACAGACGCTACAGGCCGACTACGAGACCGACTACAGGACGTACAGACACCTACAGGCGCACACGAACACTTACAGCGCGATACAGAACGTTACAGACGCGGACGAAAACTACAGGCGCTAGAGACGCAACAGCGCTACCAGATCCTACAAGACGCTAGTTCTTCTCACTACAGGCGCTACAGGCGCCTACAGGCGACTACACGCCCTACAGCCGCTACGAACCCTATAGACGCCTACAGGCGTTACAGACGCTACAGACCCTACAGGCCTCCTACAGACCTGAAGCGAACACTATAGACGTACAGCGCTACAGGCCCCTTATCAGAACCTGAGACTAGCCCGTAGCATGGCGCTTTATCAGGACTCGCGTTTACAGCTACTGACAGGACCCTACAGCACTACGAACCCTACAGGCGTTACCGAGAACACATACAGCGATACGTCTATATGAGGGTGTAACGTTACTAGTCGCTACGTAACATCTACAGGCGCTCACAGACCCTACAGGGGCGCTACCAGGACCCTACAGGCCTCTTACAGTCGCTATGCGAATCACGACAGGGCGCTGACGAAACACTACAGTGCGCTAATAGTACTCTACTAGCGCTAAGATCCTACAAGACCGCTACGGATACCTACGATCACTAAGGCGCGTCGTACTAGGCCCTAACAGCCTCACGAACACTACAGACGCTACGAACCACTACCAGACGCTTAGATATGGCGTGCTAACCCTATCTATCGCTATCGACGTCCTTACAGACCCTAAGACGGCTACAAACCCTTCAGGCCGGGTAATTCAGACCGCTACAGGACCCTAACAGACGCTTCAGACCCTACAGACGCCTACAGACGTCCTACAGTACCCTGCAGTGCGCTTCAGACGCTGACAGTATCCTTCTTCTATGCGGTACGCTTTGCGAGATCTGTGATCAGACCCTACTATACGCTTTCAGACCTCTTTCGAGGCCGACTATCAGACCCTAGTCTCAGACCCTACAGGTACGCTTCAGCGCTACTAGGTACGCTTCAGACTCGTCTACTAGCGCCTATAACTATCGCTATTTTTTTTCAAACACACTATTATAACAGCTATCAGACCACTAACAGCCACTACAGGCGCTACAGACCCTACAGGCACTACGAATCCTATATAGTATCGATTACAGGACCCTAGGCGTACAGGCGTGCCAACGCTATACAGGCCTATAACGAACACTTACAGAACCTTACAGATCCTTACGAATCGCTTCGAACACTAACGGCTGATACAGACTGTTAACCGCACGTTTTACACTACGGCGCTTAAAGACGCAATACAGGCGCTACATCCTACAGACGTCTACGAATAACGCTACAGATCACTACAGCGCTACTAGTTGTTCTAATCAGGCGTATACAATATGCACAAGATCGCTTACAAGGCTTGCTACCTTAACATCAGACAGACGCTACGAACACTAACAT
Source organism: Chaenogobius annularis (assembly GCA_015082035.1). Lineage (NCBI taxonomy): Eukaryota > Metazoa > Chordata > Actinopteri > Gobiiformes > Gobiidae > Chaenogobius > Chaenogobius annularis. The sequence continues at coordinate 111,790 of BJKM01000632.1, forward strand.
GGACGCATACGATAGCGCTTTACAGGGATACAGATCGCTACAACCCTACATTAAGAACGCTACAGGCGCTTATCTATCCATTACACGGCGCTAATATTCGAAGAGACACTTATGAGCTGTTAATACAGGCACGATAACAGGTAGACGCATCAACTCTCGTGGATGTCATGCCCTAACAGGTAGCGCTGACGAACTTACTATATACTCACAGGACGCGTACGAGCGTTTACAGATCCTCTAGCGAGCTCCTATCGATCTGCTACCAGACCCTAGCAGGCACTACGTAACACAATAACGAACAGACCACTTAACATGTACCCTACCATGGACTTATCTATTACCACAGGCTTTATACTACGGCCCTACCGAGCGAGCTATCTGATACACTACAGGCGATACAGATTAGAGCGTGAGCGACACTACAGGCGCATTAGACTCGACATCCAGACCCTATCTAGGCTCAATAGCGAACCCTACACGACGACATGACCAACATATCATGGCGCTATAGACGCTACAGGGTCGCTTACAGATCCTACATGATCTGCTACGGGAAGCGACTACTATATCTCTTACGAAACCACTACAGACGCTTCAGATGCTTCAGATGCTTCAGACCCTACAGAACCTCGGACGCTTCAGACACTACAGACCCTACAGACGCTACAAACCCTTCAGGCGCTTCAGACCCTACAGACCCTTCAGGCGCTTCAGACGGCTATACAGAGCCCTACAGACGCTACAGACCTACTAGACTCCCTCAGACAAGCCTACAAGACCCTTCAGGCGCTTCAGACCCTACTAGACCCTACGAGACCCTGACATACACCTACAGACCTACAGACGCTACAGACGCTACTAGACCAAAAGCCCTTCATCGCTTGCAGACCCTACAGACCTGACAGACCTCACACCCTTCAAACGCTTCACGCTACAGTACGCTTCAGTACGCTACAGACGCTACAGACGCTTCAGACCCAACAGACCGACAGGCGCTACAACCCTACAAACCCGACAGGCGCTACAGAGCCCTACAGGACCCTACAGTACCGAGCAGACCCTACAGACGCTTTGATGTTATGACACCATTTTTATCTTTAAAATGTTCTGGTTTCAGGCAAAACTTCCACCAAAGAAGAAGAAGTTCATTGGTGTGAGCATGATGAGCCTCACTCCCAGGTAAGACTCTGCCCCGGCAGCTGTGGCACTGAAGTGGGGCGGGGCCTGGTCATGTCGTCTGTCCCAAGGTTGTGGATCTTTGCTTTTGCTAAACTTTGGATTAAAGATGTCCAAACTATGGCCCAGGGGCCAAATGCAGCGCTCAGCCTAAACTCGGTTGGCTCCAAGGCCAAATGATCAGGGGCAGAACATGTGACCATAAATGGGATTCTACCACTTTAGGAGACTTTTCACAATGTCACTGAGGTTAAAGTCATGCTCTGACCTTTACTTACACATTTCCTTTGCATTTCCAGTTTGACAAAGGATCTGAAGGCGCGTCAGCCGGATTTCCCTGATGTGACTTCAGGAGTGTACATCCTCGAGGTGATCAGCCAGACCCCGGCCGAGGCGTGAGTCTTCCCCTCTTTCACTGCAAACATTAGAACAGAACACATTCTAAAACTGGTGTCCTCTGTTGCCCTCTTGTGTCCTCTGTGCCCTCTTGTGCCCTCTTTGTCTCTTGGTGCCCTCTGGTGTCCTCTTGTGCCCTCTGGTGTCCTCTTGTGCCCTCTGGTGTCCTCTTGTGCCCTCTGGTGTCCTCTTGGTGTCGTTCTGGTGCCCTCTGTGTTGTCTGTGCGCTCTGGTGCCTCTCTGGTGTCGTTCTCTGGTGTCGTTCTGATGCCCTCTGGTGTCGTCTGTTCCTCTTGATGTGTCCTCTTGCCCTCTGGTGTCCCTCTGGTGTCGTTCTGTGTCGTTCTGTGTGTCGTTCTGGTGTGCCCTCTGGTGTCGTTCTGATGCCCTCTGGTGTCCTCTGGTGTCCTCTGGTTGCCCTCTGGTGCCTCTGGTGTCCTCTGGTTGTCGTTCTGGTGTCGTTTCTGGTGTCGTTCTGGTGTCGTTCTGATGCCCTCCTGGTGTCGTTCTGGTGCCCTCTGGTGTCGTTCTTTGGTGTCCTCTGTGCCCTCTGGTGTCCCTGGTGCCCTCTTGGTGTCCTCTGGGGTCCCTGCGTGCCCGTTCTGGTGCCCTCTGGTGTCGTTCTGGTGCCCTCTGGTGCCGTGAGCAGTGCCGGGCTGAAGGAGAGCGACGTCATCATCAGTATAAACGGGCACAGCGTCACCTCGAGCAGTGAGGTCAGCGCCGCCATGAAACGTGACCAAACGCTGCAAACCGTGGTGCGCCGCGGCAACGAAGATGTCATCATCAACATCGTCCCAGAGGAGATCGACCCTTGACCCCCGACACCTGGCCCTGCCGAACCCAGATGCTCCAAAAGAACCCAATCAGGGACTTCTCCTTTCGGCCAATCAGAGGCCTCGGTGCTGCTGGGTGTGGACTGTAAATATTAGCACTTTTAACAGGGACTTCCACTTCACACAAACACGCCGCGTCCACAGGAAACTCATGTAGGACCAGAACACTGACACAAGCCGATGCTTCCGTCACTCTGCCCCAGGGCAGCTGTGGCTATGTAACTATGCAAACACACCATCTGTCTGATCAAGTTAAACCCGTTAAATGTTCTGTCGCGGACGCGGCTCAGAGGCTGAATTCTGAAGTATTTATTTCCGAACACTCTCATCTGCAGAAACTGTCCAAACGCTCCCGTGTTTTATCTGTGTTCAAATGGAATAAAGTTATTTTGTACAAAAAAAATGTTCAATGTTGTCGGTGTAATCCCTCATTCGGCCAGTAGTGTTCCAGTGTAGAAAAAGATTCAGTTGTAGTCATTATCATGAGGTCCCGCCCTGTGGGACTAAAGCAGGACTAAACTAGGACTAATCTAGGACTAAACTAGGACTAAACTAGGACTAAAGCAGGACTAAAGCAGGACTAAAGCAGGACTAAACTAGGACTAAGCTGGGACTAAACTAGGACTAAAGCAGGACTAAAGCAGGACTAAACTAGGACTAAACTAGGACTAAAGCAGGACTAAAGCAGGACTAAAGCAGGACTAAACTAGGACTAAGCTGGACTAAACTAAACTAAACGGACTAAACCAGGACTAAACCGGGGCTAAACTAGGACTGAACTAGGTCATTTACCAACGCCAGGGGGAGATAAAGGACACTTCAACTCAACCCAACAATTGATTTTTTTTGTCTGAGCGCAGCACCCTCTGGAGGACGCTCACATGTTTCTGAGCGCAGCGCCCCCTGGAGGACGCCAACATGTTTCTGAGCACAGCGCCCCCTGGAGCTCATGAGCTGAAAGTCTACAGTTAAATGAGTGAAACCTGAGCCAAAGTGAGAGTTTAGAGTTTATTTCATGACACAAGAACGGCTTTAAACCCACTGTTCTTTAATCGTTCAGTAGAAACAAGAAACACGAGAGGTCAGGACGTGACAGGCATTTACTGTGGCCAAAACCAGGTCTACATCAGGCCTAACCAGGTCTAAACGTGTCTAAAACGTGTCTAAACGTGGTCTAAACGTGGTCTAAACGTGGTGGTCTAAACGTGGTCTAAACGTGGTCTAAACGTGGTCTAAACGTGGTCTAAACTGTCTAAAGATGCATTCAGTTTTGTCCTGGTTTGAGCCCATTTTAGTCCAGACATAGACTTGATTTTGGCCTGTTCTTGTCCTGGTTTGGTCCTGTTTCTGGTCCAGTTTAGTTCTGGCCTGAGTTTAGGCACACATTTCCAAACCAGGTCCAAACCAGTCCAAACCAGGTCCAAACCAGGTCCAAACCACATGGGAAAAGTGCAGTTTGACCCATTCTTCATTTTTACAGTAACCATTTTGAACTCATCAAGCCTGAAATGTTTCAAAGAACATTCTGAAGAACATTTCTGAAGAACATTTTGAAGAACATTTCTGAAGAACATTCTGAAGAACATTTCTGAAGAACTTTCTGAAGAACATTTTCCTCATTCAAACGTGTCACGTTAAAGAGAGAAAGGTTAGTGAGCAGAACATGAAAAGTTAGATTTTATTCTTACTTTAAACATTTAAACCGTCTCCGTTAGTGACGTTCTTTGTTTTGACCCCGTTTTCAGTCGCAGTTCCCGGTGGCTTGGTTCCTCTTCTCTTCTGCGAGTTCTTTGGGGTCAAATGTGTGTGATTCTGGGTTCATCAAAGCCAGGTTTAAAAACCGAGTCCAGCTTCTGTTCGAGCGCGTCCAGTCGTTTGTCGAAATGTTCCCTTCAGACGCTGCTCCATCTGCTCCAGGCGACGCTCCATCTCCAACTCACTGGGAAAACACCAGCATCGTATGAAGACCCCAATAAACTAAACTGAGGCTAAACCGGGGCTAACCAGGCTAAACCGGGTACAAAACCAGGGCTAAACCAGGGCTAAACCGGGTACAAACAGGGCTAAACCAGGGCTAAACCGGTACAAACCGGGTAAAACCCGGGTAGGCTAACCAGGGTAAACTAAACCGGTACAGGCTAAACCGGTACAAACCGCTAAACAGGGCTAAACCGGGTACAAACCAGGGCTAAACCAGGGCTTAAACGGGTACAAACCGGGTACAAACCAGGGTAAAACCGGGTACAAACCAGGGCTAAACCTGGGGCTAAACCAGGGCATAAACCGGGGCTAAACCACCAGGGCTAAACCGGTGTACAAACCAGGGCTAAACCGGGTTAAAAAACGGGCTAAACCGGGGCTAAACCGGGTACAAACCGGGTAAATCGGGGCTAAACGGGTACAAACCAGGGCTAAACCGGGACTAAACCGGGTACAAACCAGGATAACAGAGTAAAAACCAGGGCTAAACCGGGTCAAACCAGGGGCTAAACCAGGGCTAAACCAGGTCCAAACCATGTCCAAATCAGTCTAACCGGGTATAAGCCAGGACAAAACTAGGTCGAAACCAGGTCTAAACGCGGTCTAAACCAGGTCTAAACAAGGACCGCAGGACTAAACCAGGTCCAAACCAGGTCTAAACCTGGTCTAAACCAGGACTAAGCCAGGACAAAAACCGGGTCTAAACCAGGTCTAAACTAGGACTAAACGCAGCTAAACCAGGTCTAAACAAAATCTAAACCAGGATTAAACCAGGACTAAACCAGGTAATAAACCAGGACTAAAACCGGGTATATACCGGGACTAACCGCGACTTAAACCGGGACTAAAACCAGGACTAAACCGGGTCTAAACCCGGGTCTAAACCAGGACTAAACCGGGTCCAAACCGGGTCTAACGGTCTAAACCGGGTCTAAACAGGACTAAACGGGTCTAACCAGGACTAAACCGGGTCTAAACCGGTCTAAACCGGTCTAAACGGGTCTAAACCAGGCTAAACGGGTCTAAACCGGGTCTAAACTAGTACTAAACCGGAGTTTTCTAAACCGGGTTAAACGGTCTAAACCAGGACTAAACCGGGTATAAACAGGGTATAAACGAGGACTAAACCAGGTCTAAACCAGCTCTATAACCAGGACTAAACCAGGTCTAAACCAGGTCTAAACCAGGATAAACCAGGACTAAACCAGGACTAAACCAGGCCTAAGCAGGACAAACGCGGGTATATAACAGGACTAAACCAGGACCAAACCAGAAACCAGGACCAAACCAGGACCAAACCAGGAATAACACCAGGCCTAAACCAGGCCTAAACCAGGCTAAACCAGGACTAAGCAGGATAAGCCAGGACTAAGCCAGGACTAAGCCAGGATAAACCAGGACTAAACCAGGACTAAACCAACTAAACCAGGTCTAAACCAGGTCTAACCAGGACCGAACAGGACCGAACCAGGACCGACCAGGACGAACCAGGACAAACCAGGACCAAACAGGACCAAACCAGGACCAAACAGGTAAACCAAACCAGGCCTAAAACAGCGGTCAGGTCTAAACCAGGACTAAGCCAGGTCTAAACCAGGTCTAAACCAGAAAACTATAAACCAGGATAAAACCGTGTATAACAAAATTAAACCAGGATTAAACCAGGTTCTAAAGGACTAAACCAGAAAAACCAAACCAGGACTAAACAGGACTAAAAGGATAAACCAGGTCTAAACGAGGACTAAATCAGGTCTAAACCAGGACTTAACCAGGACTAAACCAGGTCCAAACCGGTCTAAACAGGGTAAACGGGTCCTAAACCAGGGCTATACGGGTCTAAACCAGGTCTAAACTAGGACTAAACCAGCACTAAACCAGGTCTAAACAAAATCTAAACCAGGTCTAAACTAGGACTAAACCAGCACTAAACCAGGTCTAAACAAAATCTAAACCAGGTCTAAACTAGGACTAAACCAGCACTAAACCGGGTATAAACCGGGTATGAACCGGGTATAAACCAGATTAAACCAGGACTAAACCAGGTATAAACCAGGACTAAACCGGGTATATACCAGGACTAAACCGGGTATATACCAGACTAAACCGGGACTAAACCAGGACTAAAACCGGGTCTAAACACGGGTTTAAACCGGGTCTAACCATAGGTCTCTAAACCGGGTCTAAACCGGGTCTAAACCGGTCTAAACCGGTCTAAACCGGGTCTAAACCGGGTCTAAACTAGATAAACCGGGTCTAAACAACTAAAACCGGTCTAAACTAGGACTAAACCGTCTAAACTAAACCGGGTCTAAACCGGACTAAACCGGTATAAACAGGGTATAAACCAGGACTAAACCAGGACTAAACCAGGTCTAAACCAGGTCTAAACCAGGACTGGACCAGGACAAACCAGGACTAAACCAGGACTAAACCGGGTCTAAACGGGTCTAAACCAGGACTAAACCAGGACTAAACCAGGACTAAACGGGTCTAAACCAGACTAAACCAGGACTAAACCAGGACTAAAACCAGGACTAAACCAGGACTACCAAAACAGGTCTAAACCAGGACCAAACCAGGACTAAACCAGGACCTAAACCAGCTAACCAGGTAAGCCAGTATAAACCAGGACAAACCAGGACTAAACCAGACTAAACAGGTCTAAAACCAGGACCAAACAGAAACCGGACCAAACCGGTCTAAACCAGGGCCTAAACCAGGACTAAACCAGGACTCTAAACCAGCCAGGATAAACCAGACTAAGCCAGGCTAACCGGGCGAAACCGGATAAACCAGGATTAAACATGATTAACCTAAAACCAATTAAACCAGGTTAAACCAGGACCAAATCAGGACCAAACCAGGTAAAGGGGTATAAAACCAGGTCTAAACCAGGACTAAACCAGGACTAAATCAGGTCTAAACCGGACCAAACCAGGGTCTAAACCAGGACCAAACAGGACTAAACAGGCCTAAACCAGGCCTAAACCAGGACTAAGCAGGTATAAACAGGACTAAACCAGGACTAAACCAGACTAAGACAGGTTCTAAACCAGACCAAACCAGGACCAAACGGACCAAACCGGGTCTAAACCGGCCTAAACCGGGCCTAAACCGGGTCTAAACCAGGACTAAGCAGGTCTAAACCAGGACTAAAACCAGGCCTAAACCGGGTCTAACCAGACTAAACAGGACTAAGCCAGTCTAAACCAGGACTAAACCGGTATAAACCAGGATTAAACCATGATTAAACCAGGATTAAACCAGGTCTAAACCAGGACCAAACAGGACCAAACCAGGACTAAAAGGGGTATAAACCAGGTCTAAACCAGACTAAAAGTCTAAACCAGGACTAAACCAGGTCTAAACCAGGACTAAACCAGGTCTAAACCAGGTCTACTAACCAGGTCTAAAACTAGGACTAAACCAGGACTAAGCCAGGTCTAAACCAGGACGAAACCAGGTCTAAAACCAGGTCTAAACCAGGTCTAAACCAGGACTAAACCAGGACAAACCAGGTCTAAACCAGGACTAAACCAGGACTAAACCAGGACTAAGCCAGGTCTAAACCAGGTCTAAACCAGGACCAACCAGGTCTAAAACCAGGTCTAAACCAGGACTAAACCCAGGTCTAAACTAGGACTAAGCCAGGACGAAAACCAGGACGAAAACCAGGTCTAAACCAGGACTAAACCAGGTCTAAACCAGGACTAAACCAGGTCTAAACTAGGACTAAACCAGGACGAAAACCAGGACTAAACCAGGTCTAAACCAGGACTAAACCAGGTCTAAACCAGGTCTAAACCAGGTCTAAAACCAGGTCTAAACTAGTCTAAACTAGGACTAAACCAGGACTAAACCAGGACTAAACCAGGTCTAAACCAGGACTAACCAGGTCTAAACCAGGTCTAAACCAGGACTAAACCAGGACTAAACCAGGTCTAAACCAGGTCTAAAACCAGGACTAAACCAGGACTAAACCAGGTCTAAACCAGACTAAACCAGTCTAAACCAGTCAAACCAGACAGACTAACCACAGAGACACAAAATGTACTTTACCGCTGGTTGTATTTCTCTGGAGTTAAACCTGGAGGATTTGACAGTTTTTAGTTGAACAGAGCGAGTTTGTCTCTGGGATTTCAGAGTTCTGCCTCCGTCACATCAGCCTCCACGAAAACAAAGGCGCCATTTATGCACCGCAACAATTCACCAGACTGTTGCAGTGGCAGAGTGGTTAGCCTCTGTCCTCTCAGTCTGGAGCTTGTGCCCCAACATTCACTCTGAGCTCCTTGTTTCACACCGTCACCACTATTCATGTGTCTGAAGGTGTTACTTTGATGGCGGTTGGCAACTGAAAGGTGCATTTACCGCCACCTACTGGAATTAGAGTGAACATGGGATCAACAGAAACCATAATATTCAAAGTGGCTTGTCGTGTAACACTAACAAAGACGCTCTTAACTCTACAATCTCCCAATGAATCCTGTGTTCTGGAGGTGGGCAACTAAAGCCCCACATGATCCTGTGACTGGACTGGAAGAAGATTCAGCAGATCGAATTCCCGTTTATTTTTTAAACCATAAAGACTAAGTCAGTTCTCTCTCTTTCATACGCTGAACAGTGAAGCAGCACATGCTCCACAGTGTCTGCTTCTTGACTGCGATCACACAAACCGGTGGGATGTTTGCCTTTCCTACTCAGGGACCAATTGAGTCCAGTGTGGCCCAGTCTCATGTGAGTAAAGGCTCTCTTCCCCCGCGTTCCTGCCCATGGATCTGCATGGACCAACACTACTCTGTATCTGACACAGATGTCGTCCAGGATCACAACGAGTCCAACAGTCCTGCCAGAGTTCATACTCATGACGCTTAATAATGGGCTTGACTTCAGGTTTACTGAGTCCAACCATCACATCAATTGACGTTCTCCTAAGGAATTCTTAGCCAGCTTCAGAGTCTGTCTCAGATCAAGAGTCTTCAGCGACCGATCAGGGTCAGAGACTCGGACTAGGTTTACTGTAGACCATGTTTCACACCAAAAGGACCTTTCTGCTCATCACAGTTTTACTGTACTTTTACTCTCATTGTACAGTCGTTTTCTTTAAATCATGTTTGAAATGTTGTCATGACAACACTGTTTCAGACTCTTCTAGTTCAGTCTTCAGCACTTCTGGAAACTTTGCAAAATTAAAAGCTCTTTTTCCATCAAAATAACAGTTTTCACTTTGATGATTAAAGACTCAGTGATGTTGACCTTGTGTTTCAGAGATGTCCTCCACAAGTGAAAGGAGCTCTGAGGAGATGTTCAGGTGCTCCATCTGTCTGGAGGTGTTCTCTGAGCCAGTGACCACTCCATGTGGACACACCTTCTGCAAACGCTGCATCTGTGAGGCCTGGGCCCCTGAGGGCCCCTGCACGTCCTCTGTGTAACAGGAGCTATGACAGAAGAACTGAGATCAGCGTCAACTATTTGCTCTTGGAGATGGTCTCTCAGTTTAGGAGGTCCTCTCTGCTGCACATGGTGGAGCAGAGGAGGCTGAAGGTCCAGGAGATCCAGCGCTGCGTGGAGCTCAGTGACACAGAGGTCCACAGAGAGAGGGCTGTGGGGCTGCAGACCTTCACTGCTCTCATAGAGTCTGTTCAGAGGCGTCAGGACCGGTTCTTAGAGGAGCTTCAGGAGAAGCAGAGCCGGAGCCACAACGAGCCCAGGAGCTGGTGCAGCAGCTGAAACAGGAGATCTGTGAGCTGGAGAAAGAGCAGCACTGAGGCGGAGCGCTCTCACGCTCTCAAGACCCCCTCCACTTTCTACAGCGCTGCCCTCTGCCTCTGCAGCGAGCTCCTCAGAAGGTCGGGGTGTTTGTGGACTATGGTGAGGGTCTGGTCTCCTTTTATGACACAGATTCTACAGATCTTCTCTTCTCCTTCAGCGGCTGCTGCTTCACGGAGAAACTGATTCCATTTTTCAATCCCTGTGTAAATCCCTGTGATCTCCAGGAGATCATCACCAGTCTGAGTTTCATCTACATGCTGCCTCCATGTGTGACCTCCAGATTTCTAAAGTCTGTGCTGAACAGTTTGTTAGCACCACTCACTCACATAGTTAACATGTCGCTTCAATCTGGAACATTCCCAATGTCTTTGAAAACTGCGGTCATAAAGCCTCTCCTAAAGAAGAGCAGTCTTGATGCCGCAGCACTGAGTCATGCCACGCCCATCTCTAATCTGCCATTTTGGGGCAAAGTCCTTGAAAAGGTTGTTTACCAACAGCTCACTGATTTCCTCTGAATAAACAACTCATTTGATGTTTTCAGGTTTTAGACCTCATCACAGCACTGAGACCGCTCTTGTCACGGTGACAAATGACATCCACCTGAACACTGACGCGGGCAAAGCCTCAGTCTTAATTCTGTTAGATCTGAGTGCTGCTTTTGACACTGTCGATCATGGGACCCTCTTACAGAGACTAGAGGACTGGGTGGGCATCACTGGCACTGCTCTAAACTGGTTAAAGTCCTATCTGGAAGACAGGAAGTACTTTGTTGAAATTGGTAACTGTGTCTCAGACCAGATGCCCCTGACCTGTGGGTGCCCCAAGGGTCAATCCTGGGACCCCTTCTGTTCAACCTCTACATGCTGCCGTTAGGTCAGCTGATATGCAGCGAGAATGTGTCCTATCACAATGATGCAGACGACACTCAGATCTATGTTTCCATGACGACAGGTGAATATGGACCAGTGGATTCACTCTGTCACTGCATCCAACAGATCAGTGTGTGGATGCAAAACAACTTTCTCCAGCTGAACTCAGACAAGACTGAAATCATGGTCTTTGGCCCACAGAAACAAAGAGAAAGTGTTAACAGTCACCTCCAGAGTCTCGCTCTAAAACCTACAAATCAAGTTAGAAATCTGGGGGTAATAATGGACTCAGACTTGAATTTTAACAGCCACGTCAAATCAATAAACATCAGCAGCTTTTTACCATCTAAAAAAACATTGCCAAAATCAAAAGTATAGTGTCTAAACCAGACCTGGAGAGACTTATCCATGCGTTTGTCTCTAGTAGATTAGACTACTGTAACGGCCTGCTCACTGGCCTCTCCAAACGAGCTGTAAAACAGCTGCAGTACATACCAGAACGCTGCTGCTCGGGTCCTGACTAGAACCAGGAAGTACGATCACATTAGTCCTGTGCTCAGGTCTCTGCACTGCCCCCCGTGGCTCAGAGAATAGACTTCAAAGCAGCTCTGCTTGTATACAAGTCTCTCCATGGCCTAGCACCAAAGTACATCTCGGACATGTTAGTGCCATATGAACCATCTCGGACTCTGAGGACCTCAGGGACCGGCCTCCTGCTGGTGCCAGAGTCAGGACTAAACATGGGGAATGTGCATTTCAGTTTTATGCAGCTAAAATCTGGACCAGTCTTCCTGAGGATGTGAGACAGGTTCTACTCTGGCAATGTTCAAATCTAAACTAAAAACTGTTTTGTTTGGCTGTGCATATGACTGAAATGCTTTTCTTTGCACTCTTCTCTTTTATGTCTTGAACTAAGATTGTGATTTCTGTCATGTCTTTGTGATTTTAATGCATTTTTTTCCTGTTGTGAAGCACTTTGAATGGCCTTGTGTATGAATTGTGCTCTACAAATAAACTTGCCTTGCCTAAATGATGGAGGTTCAAACTCTGCTCCTCTGGTACTCACTGCAGTGAAGACTTTCAGAGTGACTAAAAAGTCCTGGTTTAGACCTGGTTTAGACCTGGTTTAGTCCTGGTTTAGTCCTGGTTTAGTCCTGGTTTAGTCTGGTTTAGTCCTGGTTTAGTCCTGGTTTAGTCCTGGTTTAGTCCTGGTTTAGTCCTGGTTTTAGTCCAAACAGATCTAAAGCAGGACTAAAGTTTTTCTAACAACAACTAAACACTTGTTGTGGTACTTTTAATGGCGGTTTGCAGCCAAAGGATAAGGTGCATTTACCGCCACCTACTGGAATTGTACGTCTTCAAAGTATGTGTTTTACGCTACACCGTAAAAAAAAAAAAAAAGCGAGAAAAGGAGAGAAAGAGAGCAACTAAATACTTCCTGTGAGACTTACAAAATAAAGTACAAGGTCCGAGAAGTGACAGCTCATTTAAGGCTGAGCAAATAACAAATACAGACGAGCTAAAGTCCTTTTTCTCCAGGTCAAAGGATTCTTTTCAATATACATCAAAGCGTTTCACATTATTCTCCTTTACAATCTGGTCAAAGTTCTGGCAAAAAAAACATATCTTTGTTTAGTTTGTATGTTGTGATCAGCTCCTTCCATGTCGTAAGCACAGATTTGACCCAGGGATTCTTCACTTCCTCCTCATGACCCAAGCATCTGTCATGTGCCAGTAAGGCCTGCACAGGAACCCCCGGCACAACATTACTCTCAGTATGTTTCCGTTGAGCTTCATATTCTGGGTCACACCAGCAACGCTCTGATTGGAGCTGAAATAAAGGCAAGCCCCGCCTCCTTTTTCTTTTGATCACTGTAAAGTTTTGAATGTGATTGGAGGTTTTTTTTCTTGCCATATAAATCTAGAGTGTTTTATTCCACTCATGTAACAGCCGGTTGGAGATGGGAGGAGTCTGGAACAGAGAGAGAAACCTGGGCAAAACATTCATTTTACTTAAGTATGGGATCAGAGTACATTTTTCAAGATCTTTTTTTCAAGAAAAAGAGGGTTATAATTTTTCTCCAGAACTGTTGTTAGGTCTCTATGGAGGACCACACCTAAACAAAAGAGATTCTGTTTGCCATTTAGAAAGGGACTAAGTCATTTCTAAAGGTCAGAGGGGGGCGCCAAAAGACACGTCTAATGTCTGGATACAAAGTGATGTAGAATGATTGAATCCAGACATTAGACCAATAATTTGATGAAGATGCATCACATTGGGTATGGAAAGGTCTGGTTTGGTCAAATACAGTAGAACATCATCTGCAGCAGGTGTTTTTATGGTCCGTCCCATCGATTGGAACACGGTGAATTGTTTTTGATTGTCTCATAAATTGGGCCAATAGTTCCAAACACAAAGCGAACAGGAGGAGGGACCAGGCACAGCCCTGTCCCACCCCCCCTTTCCAGAGTCAGTGAACCTGTCAGAAGACCATTGATTTGAATTCTCGATGATGGACCACTGTAAAGAGCCACAAATATTTTTTGTACTTAAATTGCCTCTTAGAAATGTGTTTAGCACTGTAAATAAATAAGTCCAGCTCACAGAATCAAACGCTTTCTCAGTGAACGGAGCACGGAGCTGATGCTGCAAAATGAATTCATAAGTCCTTTAAGTCGGTGTAATCCCTCATTCGTCCAGGAGTGTTCCATTGTCGAAAAAGATTCAGTTGTTTCATCTGGACTCTGTTTTAGAAAAAACAATACGTTTCGATTCTCATCAAGAGTCATTCTCAATCAGTGAAACAAGTCTGAGAACTCCTGTTTTTATCCTACTCTGAGAGCCCTGCCCACAGGGCGGGACCTCCTGCTAATGGCCCATTGAAACTGGGATGTGCCTATTGTTCTATTGTTCCCTTCCTCACCTTGAGTGCCTATTTAGCATCCGAATGCCCCGGGCGTCTCCAGGGTTTCAACAGACCATTATAAACAACTGGAAGGTTGAATCTTAAACCTCCATTACGATTTAAGGAAGGATTGTCTTTTTTAACAAAGATGGCCTCCTTAACTCCTCCTTAACTCCTCCTTAACTCCTCTTTCAAACCATCTTTTCTTCTGCTCAGAACCTTCTCCTCACTGTCTTCAATAGTGGTTTGTGGCTTTGAGATGAAGATGCACAGCGCTTTGGGGTCCTGAACTCGAGTGTCTTCTGTGCTGATAAAGCCTCTTGTGCAGTGGCTGTTTAGTCTCACTATGTGGCGCTCTTTACAACTTCTTCACTGCATTGGATAGAATACACTTCATTGCTCTGTTTTTGTGTCGGCATCTTGTCCTTAGGATGAACCAGTTTTTGTCTTAACGTGTTCCTGGTTTGAAATGAACAGGGACTTTGTGTTGTCTAAACGAATTTTCTGCAACAAATTTTTAGACAACACCACTGCACAAGAGGCTTTATCAGCACAGAAGACACTCGAGTTCAGGACCCCAGAGCGCTGTGCATCTTCATCTTAAAATCTTAAAGCCACAAACCACTCTATTGAAGACAGTGAGGAGAAGGTTCTGAGCAGGAGAAAAGATGGTTTGAAAGAGGAGTTAAAGAGGCCATCTTTGTTAAAAAAAGAGAATCCTTCCTTAAATGGTAATGGAGGTTTAAGATTCAACCTTCCAGTTGTTTATAATGGTCTGCTGAAACCATGGAGACGCCCGGGCATTCTGATGCTAAATAGGCACTCAAGGTGAGGCAGGGAACAATAGGCCCATCCCAGTTTCAATGGGCCATTAGCAGGAGGTCCCGCCCTGTGGGCAGGGCTCTCACAGAGTAGGATAAAAACAGGAGTTCTCAGACTTGTTTCACTGATTGAGAATGACTCTTGGATGAGAGTCGAAACGTTTCGTTTTTTTTTTCTAAAACAGAGTCCAGATGAAACAACTGAATCTTTTTCGACAATAAGTCCTTTACGTTCAGTCTAAGTCCTTTTTTTGTTTTGAAAATGCTTTTAAATGATTTCCGGAACGTAACAAATATGAACGATTACTTGATTCATCGAGTCGGGTCAAACAATCGTGTCATTTTGGTCGTGTTAATAACGAAAATAAAGTGTTTTCCAGCTTCACGCCGTTATCAGACGTTTGGGATGAACTGACCATGTGACGGCGCTCGCCTCCTTCAGCGCGACGGCGTTGTCCAGTCTGAGCTGAGTCACGTGACCACACACGCTCTGCAGGACGGGCAGCAGGTCGGGGGCAGAGTCCGGCGCCTGGCCACGCCCTCTCAGCAGCTGTGACATCATCTCCGTGATGTGGGCGGGGCTAACGGGGCTGCGCGACTCACTGCTCTCTGAAACGCACAGTGACACGTCCAGCCGCTTTAGAGCAACAGTACGGAACTTTCTGCAGGTGGAGAGGGTCCATGGAAACAGAACGTTAAAGCCATACTTCGAAACATTCTCCATGGAAACAAGTACGAGTCGGGTTTGTGGGGATGAGGCTGCTCACAGTAAAAGACACAGGTTTATTTTACATTTTAGTGCAATAAAAACATATGAATTTGTTTTAGTCTCACTTTTGACTGAAAAGTTACAAAGTGGAGCTTTAAATCTGGAGAAACATCTGCACACTTCCATCAACACTTCCATCATGCTGTGAACGTCGTTTGGAAGAAAGTTTATTGTTTAGAGTGAAAAATACTTTGAAAAGAGTTCAAATAAAAAGTGAGGGATTTTTCTGCACTTTTGTGATTCATTTCACATCTTTCTGATCATCAACTGCAGGAATATCCGTTTATTCAGCTGTTTGCAATGTTTCACAAGCTTTTCTATTTTGTGTTTGTTTTAATCGAAATTGCACTGGAAAAATGACCATCTAAAATAAGACAAGTAAATAAGTGGTATTTATCCTGTTTTGAGTATATTTTCATCATCTTAAAGTAAGATTGCCAACGGAACAAGCATTTATTTTTACTTAAAATAAGAGAAAGTATTAATGTGCCAAACACTTGAAATAAGAACAAAACTTACTTTTTTAAATTATTTTTTAAATATTTTTCAGAATAAAAACACGGAACAAAACAGACCAAAATAAAACAAAGCATGGCATCCATTCAATAAAACAACAAAAATGATGGCACAACAAATGACAGATGTCCCCATATTCTCTGGACGAAACACACATACAAATATACAAACTACAGAAACAGGAAACAAATGAAAGGAAAACATAGCGGAAAAAAGTTAAAAATATATTTTGTTAAAGAGGGTTCATGCTACAAAGGTATGAACCCAAAACCTGATCATGTAAATCACATGTGTCAAACTCACGGCCCGTGGGCCAGATGTGGCCCGCCAAACGTTTTTCATCTGGCCCGCCGAACATTTCTAGTTTTATAATTTAATCATTTCCAATAGATATATCGCGTTTTTTATCGCGTTAGAACTACAATTCCCACAATCCTTTTGCAGCCGCGGCCCCTCCCCCCGCTGCTCTGGGCTGTGTGCCGCCAGCTCAAGTGCCGAGGGACAGCGACCAGCGACACTCATCGCAGCAGGTTTAAAATGGAACACACCGGCAGCGATGACCTGTAGCGCTCTGCCCAGGGCAGATCGTGGGAAACACGAGGAATAAAGAAAAGAGGCGGTTTTGTGGACGTTAGAGCGGTGCTAAAAGAGGCGCTAATGTGAAGCTAACAACAAGAAAACAAACTTCTTTGCTGACAACTCTGTGGAAAACATCCAAACCAGTGCAAAACCTGGGCAGATCCTGAGCCACAGGTAAAAACACAGGTCAGAGTGTGATAAAGTCTGAACATGAGTGAAGCTGCTTGAGCTCTCATTTGATTCACCACATGAATCATTTGTCACTAAAATAAGCTTAAACTGTAAAAATAGTGAACTCATATTGAGTTTGTGCAGCAACATTAACATGTCTGTGATACAAACATTTAATATCAGAATCATATCACACGTCCATGTTCCTGTTCCTGCTGCTGCATGAATATGGACTCAGTGTCACATAGAACTATTACTAGGCATATATAACATTTGTTATATTTTTTATTGTTTTATTTTTATACATTATGTTCGGCCCGCAACCCAACCTGAAGCGTCGAAAAGCGGCCCCTGGCTCAAAATGAGTTTGACACCCACTGATTAAATGATCAAAAGGTGGAGTCCATTCCTAATGAAGGGCCCCAAACGCTCCCCCGGTCGCTCATGGCTCCAATCCTCATAAAGAACAGGACACACCTCCTCCACAGTACACCACTCCCCCCACTGCCCACTACATGTATTTCCCCTTTTCCCACAAGTCCAAACTCCCACATTTGGCACTCTGATGAGTAGATGCAACTGGACACAGAGTTGAACTAAAGCAGAACACCAACAATGGAGAATAAAACTGTATTTTTCAAGGTAAATCTCGACAGCAACGGATGAGCGTTGCGTCCACACTAGCAACCACAGGAAGTCCGGGATTCCATTTTCCACCTCATAACCTCAGAGTAAACTGTGCCTACTCTGGTTTTGAATTCATCGGCCAGACAAGAAGCTCCTGACCCAGTTAAACAACTTTCCCTTCACACCACACGTACGCAACTTGGAGCCCTTCCTTCCAAACCATATGGCATGCTTTCTCCACATCAAAAGAGACTACAATAACTTTTTCTCTGTTACTCTTGGCTATTTGGATTTCTGATTCTAACAAAACACAGAATCCATGGTATTTCTGGCCTTGTGGAAGCCGCTCTGGTGACTGGAAAGTAAATTCTGACTTTCCAATAAGTAATTCAACCGCTCGGTAACCATATGGTTTTCCCTAGTTGCGACGTCAAGGTGATCAGCCATATAGCTTGATGGGTCAGACGGGGGTTTGCCTGGCTTCAGGATCGGTACCACAATAGATTGTTTCCATGCTAACGGAACACATCCTGAATCCCAGATTAGATTGAATAGTCTTAAAATTGTGTGTGTTATCTGCTAAATGAGAGACCTGGAGTTGTTTGTCTTGCCTTAGAAAGCACACCTCACAGCTCAAATAGACTGAACGGGAGGTCAAGGTCATTTTGAGGTTGAAGGGTGGGTTGAAGAGTTAAACAAATCATTTACATTAGAACATGAGACATTTTCAAAGTTAATCATTTCCATAAACAGTTTTCCCGTGCTGTCATTTATGTGTCTCCTCCGAACAACTGCAGGACCAGCTGGAGGTTTGGGAAAAACAGACAGGTCAAAAGAAGACACAGAAATGATCACACAGAGCAACATCGACCACTGATGTTTGAAATATTAACCCCCTTTTGTAATTAGAAGATCTAGAGGGTGCCCTCTGCTGTGGGTGGGGCCACTCACGTGTTGAGTAAGACCGAAAGTTTCAAGGACAGTATGAAGCTCTTTAGCGTGTTTCTGTCACAAATATTACCAACATGAACATTGAAATCACCTGTAATTACCAAACCATCAAAGTCTGTGCATACGACTGAAAACACCCCAAAGGACAACCTGTGGTTAACTCTAACAAAAGCACACACACCTCCTCCCCTTTTTGTTTTCTCGTGTTTCAGATTCAAACATAAAGTTGGGTGGAGCAGATTCTATTAGAACTAAATTTCCCGTGTTTTTGTCAAGCCATGTTTCAGTTAAAAACATAAAATCAAGATTATAAGAAAAAATATAATTATTAAGAATGATTTGTTACACAAGGATCTGACATTTAGCACAGCAAGTTTCAGATTAGTTTCAGTGAGACTGGGCGTTATCTTTTACAGTGAATATGAATCACATTTCTCAGATTGGGCAGTCTGACTCGCATTTTGTTTTCCCGTCTGTGTTGTGACTACAGAAATAGCACTAGGGGGGGCTGTTTTTACACAGGGCCCCGGGTTGGTTTGATTTTTATTATGACCATAAATCCCGGCAACCCTGAGACCCATCGGAGGAATCAGATCATGTTGGTCAGTGTTGGGAAGCATGACTTTTAAAAGTAACTGATTTCGTTACTGCCCTGGAAAACTGAAGTGTTACATTACTGCACTGTGTTATAAAAGTAACACTCTCTTGTGTTACCAATAATCAACATTATTGTATAATCCATATAGTTTTCCTACAATCCCTTTGCGTTGCTAAACACAGTAACATAATCATTAAAATATCAAATAAACAAGCAAAGTAAATGCGTTTGACTGAGCTTTATTTCTCTATTATGTTGACAGATGACCACAGTACAATGCCATACAATAAGCACGTGTCGGCCTCAAGCAGTGAACAACACGAGCAGCGACGCACAACAGAACGCACTTGTTTTAACTGTAGTTTATCGAAATTAAACTCACCACATCGCTGTTACCTACATTTACTCCTCAGCTGTATTTCCCTTTGGCGTCACAAGGGGCACTTGTGGCACAGTGCACATTCTCACAACAGGCTCTGGCTCTGGCATCGTGGTGAGGAGATGAGACCTAACCAAAACTAACACGTCTTGAAAAAGTAACTAGTACTGGAATCGTTACTCTAAAAAAGTAATTTGAGTATTGTTGGAATAATTGTAAATATTGTATCTCTCTTTTATACATTCATTAGTATTGCATTACTTTGTGTGCTTAATGAACTGCCTGTCAGACTTTGGAACTGATGACCAGTAAGATAAACGGAAGATTCCACTCAGACGCCTTGCTGGCACGGGGGGGCCGACAGAGTGACTTCAGGACGTTCAGTGTTGCCCAGCGATTGTAACTGGAGCTCTCTCTGTAACACATTTAATCTCTCTTATCTTTCTATCTGTTGGGTTTGTGTAGATTTTAGACCCGTCAAGTATATTAATGCGCCCCCTACAGACCAATCTCAAGTCTGAATGTTTACGCCTAAATTATGTCCAAAAGAATGGACCAAATCCTCCCAAATGCAATCCACAAAGATCAGGATTTATGACCAAACCACAAACACAAGACAACATAAGACCATCTTTACACACAATGAGCCAAATACACACACAACAAAACAAAGCTGTAATAATAAGTCTGGACTCTGAGAAGGTTTTGATTCTGTTTGAAATAGATTATTTAATGATGAAAAATATTGGGGCTTTTTACGTTGGTCCAACATCAAGAATCAGAATTAACGGTCACATGACAGACTCACTGACTTTGGAAGAGGGATGACACAGGGTTGTGTTTGGTCCCCTATGTTGTTCACTTTTTACTGTGCCCAATTTACTAGATAATCAGAAACAATTCATGGTGTTTGAATTGATTGGACGGAACATAAAATTGCCTGCTGCAGATGATGTCTTACTATTTTTACCCAAACCAAACATTTCCTTTAACTTTTTCCCCCCCCCCCGATTTATAAACAAAAATGTATACAAAACACAAAACACAAAACGACCAGAGAAAATAAATCAAAAGAAAACACAAATAGATTTCAACATAACATTAACCCAAACAAATTCACGGCCTATTTCAAATAAAATAAGAGTCCCATTTGGTCCAAAGTCGGTCAAATTTGTCCATTTCTACATTAAGTCTGAATGTCATTTTTTTCATCTGTCTAATCAATATCAGCCCGAGCTAGCCTAGCCGCTAGCGCCATGGCTGAAACTTTCTCCGCTTTAACCTGCTCAAGTTATCTTCTGTCGAGTCAGAACCCTGGCTTCTTCTCCAATGACAGGTGCGTGAAGTGCAGTGTTGTGGTAGCTTTGGAAGCCAGGGTTACGGAGTTAGAAGCACGGATCCGCTGTGTGGAGGAGCTTAAGTCTAGCTATAGCCAGGTTGTAGCATCAGGCTTACCGGACTGTGCGTCAGGATGCAGCGTTAGCATTAACAGTGCTAGCAAGGCTAAGACTAGCCCCTCAGTGCCTCACGCGCAGCCAGGACTAGACCAGGATCAAAATAGGGACCAATTTGTGACAGTTTAGAAGGAACAAGGCGCTAAACGCCAGCCTGTAGTGCACCGTGAGCTTCCCGTCTACAATAGGTTTGCTCCCGTCTACAATAGATTTGCTCCCCTCAGCGATCACACGCCCGCTGAATGGACTCGTGATACTCTGGTAATTGGAAGTTCTATAGTCAAGTGTTAGATGTTTACCAGGGGCCAGAATGGGTGACATCGAAGGAAACCTTAGGCTTTTAAAGCAGAGTAGACAGAGGTTCTGCCGAATCGTGATTCACGCAGGCGGTAACGACGCCCGGCGGAGCCCAATCAGAGGTGCTTAAATTACAAGTAGGTGCGGTGTGTGAATTGGCAAAGACGATGTCAGACCACGTAATATTTTCTGGTCCCCTGCCCAATCGGATCAATGCTGAACTGTACAGCCTCTGTTCAGCATTCAACTGCTGGTTATCTACTTGGTGCCCTCAAAACAATGTAGTCTTTGTTGAAAATTGGAGTGCGTTTTGGGGAAAAGCCCGGGCTCATACGCAGGGATGGCATCCATCCGACTTCGGAGGGTACATCCCTTTTAGTTCGGAATTTGACCGATAGCTTTAGTGGTCTATAGTGCCCACCCAGGGATGAGCCCCGGGCGCAGAGCAGCAGTGTAAGACGCTCCTTTGTCGCTGAGCTCTCGCCCGCTCTGTCACAAATTCAGTGTTCAGACTCAAGGCAGATAGAGACTGTGTGTGTCCCTCGTGCAAATAATGTCAAAAAGTCAAACCTCAGAAAAGCTAGTTCAGGCGTCAAACCAAAGAACTTAATAAAAATAACAAATAAATAAGCATGTAAAATGTGGACTGCTAAACCTTAGGTCAATTTCCTCCAAATCATTTTTAGTTAATTAGGGATTTTAACATAGCTCTTCTAGCTCTAACTGAAACTTGGCTTGAACAAGATGATTATGTCAGACTAAATGAGACCACCCCACCCACTCATGTTAACTTTTAGACCCCCAGGAGCACAGGCTGAGGTGGTGGTGTGGCAGTGCTCGCACTCAAGCCCACTCTTGAGTCCTAAAACTAACAATGCATTTCCCTCATTTGAAAGCGTCATGTGATCAATCACATGTCCAAATTGGAGAAACCAAAAAGGAGTCCTGTTCGTGGTTCTCTACCGACCTCCTGGTCCCTATTCAGAGTTTTTAACAGAGTTCTCAGACTTTATATCAAACTTGGTGTTAGACTGGGATAAAGTAGATAGCTGGAGATTTCAACATCCACGTGAACGTGAACGATCACTCTCAGTAATTCTTTCAACGCCCTGTTAGATAGATAGCATTGGTTTTGCTCAAAATGTAAATAAACCGACTCACAGTCACAAACACACTCTAGATCTTGTTCTAACATATAGAATAGAGATTAGTGACATCATTGTCTTCCCTTAAAACCCTAAACTGTCAGATCATTTCCTAATTACCTTTCAGTTTGTTCTTAAAGATTATCCAGCCCCACAGAATAAAGTCATAAGGAAAAGGACAATATCAGAAAAATCTATCTCAAAGTTCAAAGAAATAATAGAGCCAATATTCAGCGACATGTCATGTGATCATGTCATGTGATCCTGCTGAGAACAGCCTTAGTCTCAGTGTAAGTGATCAATTTGTCAACGACCATGAATTCTCTAAAATCCTCTCTTGATGTTTGAAGCTAAAGCAGGTCATTAGGCCAAAACGTGTCTCCCCGTGGTACAATGAAGAACTGCGTTCACATAAACAAAGAGTTAGAAAATTCCCACTGGAGGAATCCCTAAAAGCATGGAAAATCTGCCTAATGTCCTATAAGCAGGCTCTGCGAAAGGCCCAAACCAGATACTATTCAAATTTAATAGAAGTCAACAAAAATAACACAAGATTTCTTTTCAGCGCTGTAGCCACGGTAACCAACTGTCACAGCGCAGTAGAGCCGTCACTCCCAGCTACTCTCAGCTCATTCTTTAACAATAAAATAAAAACAATCAGAGATAAATGAGATGAAACTCCTCCCACTATTGGCCCTGAACAAGCCCAAGCTGTAAAACTAGTGTCCCATAGAAATCCATCAGTGACACTAGAAAGGTTCACTGCTGTTGATCAAGCAGAGAGAACTTCAGCCATTATGTCCTCTAGAACGTCATCTTGTGTTCTAGACCCGATTCCAAGCAGACCCCTCAAAGACATTCTCCCCCTAATTATAGATTCTATTCTTAATATAAATAAATACTTCATTAGAAAGTGGTGATGTTCCACAGTCCTTCAAACATGCAGTCATTAAACCGCTTCTGAAAAAGCCTCATCTTGATCCTGACCAGTTGATAAACTACAGACCTATTTCAAATCCACCCTTTGTCTCTAAAATCCTTGAAAGAGTTGTAGTTAAATAGCTTTCTACCGGACAATAACTTATTTGAAGTTTTCCAGTCAGGGTCCAGAGCCCCCCACACACTGAAACTGCACTAGTTAAATTCACAAATGATTTGTTATTAGCTGCTGACGATGGACTGGTCTCAATCCTGGTTCTATTGGACCTCAGTGCAGCGTTCGACACCATCGACCACAACATTCTACTGCAGAGGCCCCGCCCTCAGCTGGTTTAAATCCTAGGTACCAGTTGGTTCATGTAAACCAGAGCTCCTCCCCCTGTTCTAAAGTAACCTACGGTGTGCCACAGGGGTCAGTTCTCGGTCCAATTCTGTTTCCTCTTTATATGCTGCCGTGAGGTCACATGATCAGAAAGCATTCACTTCCACTGCTCTGCAGATGACACACAGCTGTATTTATCAATGAAACCCGATCAGACCGATCAAGCAGACAGACTTGGTGCTTGTGTGAAGGATATAAAAACCTGGATGACACTAAATTATCTGCTTCTGAACCCTGAAAAACCGAAGTCATTGTACTAGGCCCTAAAGAAAACCTAAATAAAAAGCTACAGTTCCCAGCTCCGCTGCCCTAGGAGCAACTATACTGGGGGAAGTATGGCAGCTTGAGCACTATCCTCTGCTAAAGAATACTTTTCTATCAAACAATAATTCATATTTAATTTCACTTGCAATCTGTTCATCACTTTTCCTTCTTCTCCCACTTCTCGACGGGAGTGGAGCAGGCACATCAAGGACCTGTGGATCCACATGCTCCTCAGCTGCCTGGAGAAACGGTCTCTACTCCATATGAACGGTTCTTCATTAACCTTGAAGACCTGGTTCTCCTCCTGAGTGGGTCCAGCCCCTCTGTCTCTCTCTCGTCCTCCTGTCCATCCGAGGGAGTCGGATCTCTCCTTCACTGTGGAACTTCTACAGGTTTGTACTTTTTCCCAAAGAGGTCTGGTAGTTTTTTTTGGCCGAGAAGGAGGGTTCAAGGACAGGGGGGCTTGGGACATCTGTCTAAGGACACAGGATGAGGAACATTACCAAGTCCTATGAACATTGTTTATTCTGTTTTTATTCTGTTTTTTCCATTGTAGCCCCTCGAGGCAACTACTGTTGGGATTTTGGGCATCACAAAAATAAATTGAATTGAATTGAAAAAGTATCCACAGTTCCATTTGACTGAAGTTCAGAACTTTTAGTCTTGTTCTTTGTCACTTTGACCTCTGAAAGTCTTCACTGCAGTGAGGACCAGAGGAGCAGAGTTTGAACCTTCATAATTTAAACTGGGACTGAAATATGGAAACAGTTTCTCCCTGAAGCAGCAGTCGCTGAAGGAGAAGAGAAGATCTGAAGAATTTGCATCATAAAAGGAGACCAGACCCTCACCATAGTCCACAAACACCCCGACCTTCTGAGGAGCTCGCTGCACAGACAGAAGGACAGAAGGGTCTGTACAAGCTTTGTACTCATATTTGTTTCTCAACACGATGCACCAGAATCCATTTTTAGGACTCAGATTAAGCTTTCCCTTCCTGTTGATGGACTCTTGGGCCACTCCTAAATCCCAGTCTGTTTTCCCTTTGACCTGAACCTCAAAGTAAAACCTGCCTGAGGAGAAACTCTGCTTTCCCAGAACACAAACACAAGGATCAAACCTCAGAGGAGAATCCGGGAGCTTCTTCAACACACCAGTGTCATGGACCTGTTTGAGATCTTCAGAAAGAATGAGCCAAGGTTGAGCAGTGTCTGGATCCAGAGTGAGGTCCACCACAAACTGCTGCACTCTCTTCAGCTCAGCTTTAAACACTTTGTTAAAGTCTTCAGAGAGATGTTTCTCCAGCTCAGACAGAGCCCGGGCCGCACTGCCCTCACACGTCTCCGGCTCAAAGCTCACGCTGGCTACTCCACTCCTTCAGCCCAGCAGGGGGCGTGAGTGCAGGACAGCGCTGTAGAAAGTGGAGGGGGTCTTGAGAGCTTGAGAGCCGCTCCGCCTCAGTGATGCTCTTCTCCAGCTCACAGATCTCCTGTTCCAGCTGCTGCACCAGCTCCTGGGCTCGTCTGTGGCTCCGGCTCTGCTTCTCCTGAAGCTCCTCTAAGAACCGGTCCTGACGCCTCTGAACAGACTCTATGAGAGCAGTGAAGGTCTGCAGCCCCTCAGCCCTCTCTCTGTGGACCTCTGTGTCACTGAGCTCCACGCAGCGCTGGATCTCCTGGAGCTTCAGCCTCCTCTGCTCCAGCATGTGCAGCAGAGAGGACTTCCTGCGCTCACACTCCAGAGACAACAGCTCATGGTCCTTGTGCTCTAGAAGGAAACACATCGTGCACACGATCTTCTCCTCAGGACACATCCTGTCTTCCAGGTTCTCCACAGGCTCCATCAGCTGGTGTCTTTTCAGCCCAGAGACTGTGAGATGAGGCTGGAGGTGGGTCTCACAGAACGAGGACAGACAGACCAGGCAGGACTTCAGCGCCTTCAGCTTGGGCTCAGAGCAGACGTCACATGACACCTCTCCAGGTTTGGAACGCTGTGAAATTGACCTTTCAGACTCTAGTTTAAACTGAGAGACCATCTCCAGGAGCAAATAGTTGACGCTGAGCTCAGGTCTTCTGTCATAGCTCCTGTTACACAGAGGACAGGTGCAGGGGCCCTCAGGGGCCCAGGTCTCATAGATGCAGCGTTTGCAGAAGGTGTGTCCACATGGAGTGGACACTGGCTCAGAGAACACCTTCAGACAGATGGAGCACAGGAACATCTCCTCAGAGCTCCTTTCACTTGTGTTGTTGTTGTGGTACTTTTAAAGGCGGTTGACAACCAAGTGAAAAGGTGCATTTACCGCCACCTACTGTAGTTGTACGTCTTCAAAGTATGTGTTTTACGCTATGCTGTAAAAAAAAAAGGAGTGAGAGAAAGCGAGAAGGAAAGATTGTACCGCCATCTACTGGATTGAGCATGGACTGGAGATCAACTCTTTTTGTGACACGATAAGAGCTTTGATAGTGCAAAGTTCCGGAATCTTCTTTTTCTGTTACTTTTAATGGCGGTTAGCAGCTAACTGAAAAGGTGCACTTTCCTTTCACACCACACGCATGCAACTTGATAAGAAGCCCTTCCTTCCAAACCATATCGTACACTTTCTCCACATCAAAGAGTACTGCAATAACTTTTTCTCCGTTACTCTTGGCTACTTGGACTTCAGATTCTAAGCATAACACAGAATCCATGGTATTTCTGCCCTTGCGGATTCAGCCGCTCGGTAACCATGCACCCCATGGTTTTCCCTAGTTGCGACGTCAAGGCGATCGGCCTATAGCTTGATGGGTCAAACGGGGGTTCGCCTGGCTTCAGGATCGGTACCACAATAGATTGTTTCCATGCCAACGGAACACATCCTGTATCCCTGATGAGATAGACTTAAGAGTAGACCAAGTGCGTTATCAGCTAAATGAGAGAGCATGTCATAGCATCATCTTTACCTGGAGTCGTTTATCTTGCCTTAGAAAGCGCACCTCGCAGCTCCAATAGACTGAACGGGAGGTCAAGATCATCTTAATCAATTCAACATTCTGTGCCAGAGTCTTATCTCTGCATTGCTTTGCTGCAGGTGAGAGACTGTCAGAGCTGTGCGCAGACACAAAAGTACTAGCCGACAGCTCAGCTTTATTAACATTTCTGACTGCTTCAACATTGTTATTCACTAGAACTGGCATCTCATTACCGCTTAACTCCACTCATGCTCTTAATCATCCCCCAGACATCACCAAGTCGCGTTTCTCTTCCAATTCTGGAACAGTACTGCCTCCAATAGGTTCCTTTGGCTGTGCTGACAGTTCTTCGCACAACTGCATGAGCTTTCTTGTATTCAAATAGGGCATCCAAAGTGTGAAGACCCTATACATTCTTAAATGCCTTATTCTTTGCCCTAATAGCTTCACCACATGCTTCATTCCACCATAGCACCTGTTTCTTACGGCCCCCACCTTTACTCTTCGGAATCGTGTCTTCCGCTGCCTGTGATGAGTGAGACTATTGCCGTGTTTGATTCATCCACCTCCTTCACACAACCGACAGCCAGCAGTTTTCCTTTGGAACTCCTCCCAATCTGCACTTGCCAAGGCGTTTCCTTACAAACCTTAACATTACTGACAGGCTGGCACACCTTCCTCCATCCCGGGTAGTTTTCAATCGCATCCTCAACCTTAGCTCCAGTTAAATACTCTACTTCAGCCACAGTGATCTTCGTAGGGACGCCTGGGATAACTGCTCTGACAGAGTTTCTTTCAGCATCCGAAACGACAACCTCCTTTCCACCCAGGCTTTTAATCTGGATCGCTTTCCTTTGTCTTCGCACACAACCAGCAGCGAGCCATTTCCAAGAGCTCTCGCATCTTTGATCCCTCCCACTGCCTTACGTAGGCTCGACGTTCACGCCACTGGACTCCACTCCTTAAAGGACGCATTTCCCTGTGTGAGTTTTATGATCACCTTACACTCTGTGCTCCCACTCACCTTAGAGGTTTCTTCTCACTGCCAGAACCTTCCCACCCGGATCGGCCCTTGGCACTTATACACTTTCACACAGGTGATCACATGACATGCCTCGCAGTGGGAAAGCATTGAAAAAGTCAAATGCTAGAACAAAGACAAAAGTAGTTCCAATCCAATCCAACTTTATTTATATAGCACATTTTACAAACACAAAAGTCTCCAAAGTGCTGCACAGAGTACAAAACAAGCACAGGTAAAATATGTAAAAAATATATTTTAAAAAGATTAAATAAAATACATAACTACGTACAAATCAAATTTTTTTTTTAAAACAATATAAAATATACAAAATAATAAAAGTCAGTCAGAAGACCACATACTGCTCATGCCGGGTTAAAAGCTAGTGAATAAAAGTGCGTTTTTAAACGAGACTTAAAAGCATCAACTGAAGGTGCAGTCTTTATGTGAGGAGGAAGACCTGAAGGTGCAGTCTTTATGTGAGGAGGAAGAGCTGAAGGTGCAGTCTTTATGTGAGGAGGAAGACCTGAAGGTGCAGTCTTTAGTGAGGAAAGACCTGAAGGTGCAGTCTTTATGTGAGGAGGAAGAGCTGAAGGTGCAGTCTTTATGTGAGGAGGAAGACCTGAAGGGTCAGTCTTTATGTGAGGAGGAAGACCTGAAGGTGCAGTCTTTATGTGAGGAGGAAGACCTGAAGGTGCAGTCTTTATGTGAGGAGGAAGAGCTGAAGGTGCAGTCTTTATGTGAGGAGGAAGACCTGAAGGTGCAGTCTTTATGTGAGGAGGAAGAGCCTGAAGGTGCAGTCTTTATTTGAGGAGGAAGAGCTGAAGGTGCAGTCTTTATGTGAGGAGAAAGAGCTGAAGGTGCAGTCTTTATGTGAGGAGGAAGAGCTGAAGGTGCAGTCTTTATGTGAGGAGGAAGAGCTGAAGGTGCAGTCTTTATGTGAGGAGGAAGAGCTGCAGGTGCAGTCTTTATGTGAGGAGGAAGAGCTGAAGGTGTAGTCTTTATGTGAGGAGGAAGACCTGAAGGTGCAGTCTTTATGTGAGGAGGAAGACCTGAAGGTGCAGTCTTTATGTGAGGAGGAAGAGCTGAAGGTGCAGTCTTTATGTGAGGAGGAAGAGCTGAAGGTGCAGTCTTTATGAGGAGGAAGAGTGAGGTGCAGTCTTTATGTGAGGAGGAAGACCTGAAGGTGCAGTCTTTATGTGAGGAGGAAGAGCTGAAGGTGCAGTCTTTATTTGAGGAGGAAGAGCTGAAGGTGCAGTCTTTATGTGAGGAGGAAGAGCTGAAGGTGCAGTCTTTATGTGAGGAGGAAGAGCTGAAGGTGCAGTCTTTATGTGAGGAGGAAGAGCTGGCAGGTGCAGTCTTTATGTGAGGAGGAAGAGCTGAAGGTGTAGTCTTTATGTGAGGAGGAAGAGCTGAAGGTGTAGTCTTTATGTGAGGAGGAAGAGCTGAAGGTGCAGTCTTTATGTGAGGAGGAAGAGCTGAAGGTGCAGTCTTTATGTGAGGAGGAAGAGCTGCAGGTGCAGTCTTTATGTGAGGAGGAAGAGCTGAAGTGTAGTCTTTATGTGAGGAGGAAGAGCTTGAAGGTGCAGTCTTTATGTGAGGAGGAAGAGCTGCAAGGTGTGGTGCAGTCTTTATGTGAGGAGGAAGAGCTGAAGGTGCAGTCTTTATGTGAGGAGGAAGAGCTGAAGGTGTAGTCTTTATGTGAGGAGGAAGAGTTGAAGGTGCAGTCTTTATGTGAGGAGGAAGAGCGTTCCAAAGTTTGGGGCCGACAACAGAAAAGGCCCGGTCGCCTCGGCTTTTGAGTCTCATTTTTGGGACGACAAGTTAGAGCGGCCCTCAGACCGCGGCGAGCGTGCAGGAGTGTAGGGAACAATGGGGTCTGAAATGTACGCGGGGGCCAGGCCGTGAAGCACTTTAAAAACAAACTTTTTAAAGCTTTTAAGAGCATGCGGTGCGGCGTACGGTCTCCAAACTGTCCAAGGAGCGGGCGTCACAGACACGGCTCGTAACCCTGGGTTAGTTGGTGGCTGGAGAGATGAGAAGGGTCCTGTTTTAACAAAGCTTCACGAGGCGGCCGCTGCGAGTCCCACGCCGTCTGCGCCTCCGTGGAAGTGCGGCCGCAGTGCGCAACAGGAACGGAGGCCCGTTACACAGCAGTGATTTACTTATCAATATTAACTCGTGAGGTTCATACACCCGCACGGAATCTATGGTCCTCACGACAGTGGAGAATAATACAAAATGTATCAATAATTGAAGAGCCAAGCGGTACGCCAGCCACTCCGGCGCCATCTTGAAGTTGATTTACATTTTGGCCGTCCGGCCCAGAAAGAACACAATGCACTGGTGTGACAGACCAAAACTAGGCCTGAGACTTCCATGGTCTAGGTTCGAGCTGGGGTGGAAAGTCTATGTCACCAAACATAAGGGCCAAATGATATTTTTCCATAACCCATTCCATTCCAAATCCAGACCAAGTCCAGTCAAAGTCCAGTCCAGTCCAGTATTAACAGAATCTCTTAAATATTTGGGTGTGGTCCTCCATAAAGAACTATCAACAGACTGAAGTCTAAGTCAAAGGATTGAAACGATAAAAATGAATGTTTTGCCCAGATTTCTCTCTGTTCCAAACTCTCCCGATCAATTTGAACTAATATTGTTGAAAAAGGTGAAATTACTTGAACATTTTCTAAAAATGGTGAGTTCAGTATATACAAAACATAACCAGGAGGTGGCAGCAAAGGGCCACATTATACTTTGTGTTTTAATCTCCTTATAAAATATTATTCCATACATTTAACTGACCGTTCTGTTGTGCAGTTTTATTCATTTTATTTTTCATGAATTTAGTTTTAAAGTTAAAGACTTCAGAGATTTCCTAAAATCAAATGAATACGTTCTTGTTGAATTCATATCAAAATCATCTACATCTGAGACAATTTTGACTCTTTTCCAGATGTTTTGCTCTCTCGACTTCGAAGCGTTCAAGAAGAAACAACAAAACTGTCCTATCTGCGTTTAACGATAAAGTTTTAATCATTTTACCTTCATTTGACACAATATGGGACATTGTAATCACAGAGACATAAAGATCATTTATAATCTTTGACTCAACAAGATTTTGACAGAACCAACACAAGGATTTTGTGAGTCCAAAAAATGAGGTAAAAGTTGATTTTTGTAGATTTTATTTACAGCTATTTTCAGGTAAATCTCGCTGAAATACTTAATCAAATATTCAAACTCCGCTCTGTACATTGTCCTAATTAATATTTCACCAAAATGAAGCAAGAAATGAAAAACGTTTCAGATTTATAAGCCCCAAATTTATTTCTAGAGATTTTTATTTTGTGTATATTTTGTTTGCTCAAAACCTTCACCCACGATGTCACCATGAACGTGATGGAAATAAACCCTCAGATGTTTCAACACAAGAAGAAGAACTTTGTACTTTCAGTCCAAAATTGGGTCAAAAGTTTCCACAGTTACATTTTACTGAAGTTCAGAACTTTTAGTCTTGTTCTTCGTCACTTTGACCTCTGAAAGTCTTCACTGCAGTGAGGACCAGAGGACCAGAGTCTGAACCTCCAGCATTGGGACAGGGACTGAAAAATGGAAACAGTTTCTCCCTGAAGCAGCAGCCGCTGAAGGAGAAGAGAAGATCTGCAGAATCTGCATCATAAAAGGAGACCAGACCCTCACCATAGTCCACAAAAGGCCCCGCGA
Organism: Chaenogobius annularis; assembly: GCA_015082035.1. NCBI lineage: Eukaryota > Metazoa > Chordata > Actinopteri > Gobiiformes > Gobiidae > Chaenogobius > Chaenogobius annularis. The sequence continues at coordinate 143,306 of BJKM01000632.1, forward strand.
CCCTTCTGAGGAGAGAGAGACCATAGAGAATATACAGTTAGGAGGGGTTTGTACAAGCAGAAGTACTGATCTTTATTTATCAAGCAAATGCAACCAGAATCCGCATTTTTAGGACTCGGCAGGTGATTCTGTCCCTTCCTGTTGATGGACTTTGCTTGGACAACTCCCTCAGATAAACGCAAGTCTGTTCTTTCCCTTCTGCACGCTTGAACCTCTCAAAGTAAGATCCTTCGCATCGTAGCGAGGTAGGATAATACTGCTTTGCCCAGAACACAAAACAGCAACGGGATCAAACCTTCGAGAGGAGATTATAGTGGGGAGCAGTTCTCTCCACACTGTACAGTGTGATCGGAGCGCTGTTTGGAGATGTTTGCAGACAGGAACGAGCCAAGGATGACGCAGTGTCGTGGCACTCAGAGTGACGTCCACCACAAACTGCTGCAGTCTCAAGGAGCTCTAATTCTTGAAAACAGATTTCATGTCAAAACGTGCTTCAGAGAGATTGTTTATCTCTCTGAGCTCAGACAGAGCCCGGGCCGCACTGCCTGCCACACACATTTCTGTACAAAGATAAGAACGACGTCTACCGGGCTTAACAGGGTAACGGCGCAATGCTCCCAACTGCCTGTCAGCCCAGCAGGAGGCGGTGAGTGCAGGGGGCAGCGCAGGCTGTAAGGAAAGTGGATGGGGGCGTCTTGGGAGAAGCCGTGGAAAGGCCGCTCCGCCTCAGTGCTGTGCTCTTTCTCAGAGCAGGCTCACGAGATCTTGCCTGCGTTGCCAGGCGTGGCTGGCACCAGCTCCTGGGGCTCGTCTGAGACGGACTCACAGGTCTCGTGGCTTCTCCTGACAGCTAATACCTTAGTTGAACGGCGTCGATCAGAGGCCTTCTCTTGAACAGACTCTATGAGAGCAGTGAAGCGTCTAGCCTCGCCACAGCCCTCTCTCTTGTGGACCTCTGGTGTCTACTAGATTCTCCACGCCCAGCGCTGGATCTGGCCTGGACCGTTCAGCCTTCCTCTGCTCCACCATGTGCAGCAGAGAGGACTTCTCTGCGCTCACACTACCAGAGACTAACAGCTCATGGGTTCCGTTTGGGTCTAAGAACGGAAACACACATCGGTGCGACACGGATCTTCTCCTCGAGGACACATCCTGTCTTTCCAGGTTCTCCACAGGCTCCATCAGCTGGTGTCTTTTCAGCCCAGAGACTGTGAGATGAGGCTGGGAGGTTGAGATCTCACAGAACGAGGACAGACAGACCAGGCAGGACTTCAGACGGCCTTCAGCTTGGGCTCAGAGCAGACGTCACTAATGACACCTCTCCAGGTTTGGAACGCTGTGACTCTGCATCCTTTCAGCCTCTAGTTTAGAACTTGAGAGATCCAGTAATCTCCAGGAGCAAATAGTTGACGCGTGGATGCCTGAGATGATCTTCGTGGTCCATAGGAGTCCTGTTACAACAGAGGAACGCATGTGCAGGCTGCGCCCTACTGCGCGCACCGAGGGCCTCACAGATGCAGCGTTTCGCAGATGGGCGTCGTGCTCACATGGAGGTGGGACACTTGGCTCTAGTTCCGAGTAGAAAACCCATGCGCAGTGATGAGCAGAGATGGAGCACCTGAACATACTCCTCAGAGTCATCGTCTACTTCACTCTTGTGGAGGACTATTCTTATGGAAACACAAATGTCTAAATCCAGTGTCATCAGAAGTTCTGTTATTACCTCGATCACAGTATGTGATAAAGACTATCTCTTGGTTGACACGAAAAGATGCTTTGATTTCAGATAAGAGTTTCCAGAATTTCTTTTCTGCGTGTTCTGTTCACTGTCTGAAGGTCTATAGAGAATAGTCTGAAGCAGGGCTTTCAACTGAATCTTCCGAGGTCGCCAGATTTTCCATCGAGGCCTCAAGCGCTCGGAGCAAGTCACACAAGCGGGCGTGTGAAGCTCGGACTAAGTAGAGGCCGCTGCTCAGCGCTGCCATACATCCGACAGGTAGCTCCTCCAGCACTTCTGAGAAGGCCGAGGGAACACTTAGACTCCTGTCTTAGACTGGCTTGCGGCCACCCGCCAAGCGACTCCGCGCGGATAAATCGAGAAGACATGGTTGTTTATGTGTTATGATGTTTAATACTAATAAACAACTGAGATTTTTGTGAGAAATAACACTTTTTGCCCAGTGCGTGACCAGAAACCAGGACTAGACTAGTGACCAGCCAGGTCTCCTGAACAAACCCAGAATTCAATACTAGGTCTAAAGCAGAAATTGAAGTCAAGGACTAAACCAAGACCGAAACGCAGGTTCGTAAACTACTAGCGTAACTGCCAGATATTAATAACAGTAAAGCCTAGTTAGGTCTTTCTTTATTATGATTGAGCGGCTTGTGGCGTATATGATTGTTTGAAGGGCTCTGTTGGGGCCCGCGACTTAAATAGTGGTTTGGAGGGCCTGAATATGTGCCCCCGGACGCATTATCGTTGAATAGCACTGTGGATCTAAAGAATCGTATCTTAGTAATCCACCTAATGGATACCAACCGCCATAAAACACCACCAAGGAAGCTAAAGACAAGCGATAGAACGATAGGAGTTGAGAACTGGTGCTGGTCTAATCTGAGTGCAGTGTAGAACCTGTCTCTGGACTTGGAGGTCCGGACCGGGTCCAGAACGGGTGACCAGAGAGTCAGACTGGAGTCGGGTCCAGACGGTTGGGCAGTCCTAGTCGCTTAAGTCGTTTAGGGTTCCGCTATTTTGGGTTGTCACGTCCATGTTTTTGTAAGAGCTTTTTCTCGCTGCAGCAGGAGGAGGGCCCGAGAGAGAACTGCTGGTTGTATCCATGGCAGGAGTCCTGAGGCCCAGATACAGAGTTCTGGAAGTCCAGTGGGATGGTATTGTCATAAATGGTCTGGAAGGCTTTGTTGATCTCAGTCCAAGACTAGTGTGAACAACACAATCCAAAACACATGATAGTGGTTTTCCCTCCTGGTGGCGCTGTTTCTCCAACAGTCTGCATTTCCTTGCTGAGTCATGGGCACTTTGACATGGGGGTTATAAAGAAGAGAGACACCACTTTTCCAACCAGAATCCCTCCAAACATGCGAGCTTGTGGTTCTCCAATGAGATGTACATATACTTTCCCACTCTTCATCTGTCAGAACAAAGTGACCCTCTCTTTCCCATTGACCCTTCATAGAATCAGTGACGGGCCCAGATAATTAAGTAAGTTCAGATTTATATGCTTTAATGAATATTTCAAGTCAAAGGGCTCTGATGGGCTCATTCTTTTTCATTCCTTGGTTTTTAATAAGTCCTTATTTGTAAAAATCTATAAAAGTCCTGTTTCTCTAAGTCAAAGGATTCTTTCATCTCCTCAAAGCTCTTCAGATGATTCTCCTTTACAATCTGGTAAAAGACCTTTAGACCTTTTGTTGTCCAGACTTTAAATCTTGAGTCTGTGCTGTGAAATTCTGATCATAAACCAACCAATTTAAAATTTTAACATCTTTGTTTAGTTTGTATTTTTTTAATCCGCTCCTTCCATGTTGTAAAAATAGACTTCACCCAAGGGTTCTCCACCTCCCCCAAATGACCCAAGCGTCTGTCATCTGCCAGTAAGGCCTGTACAGGAACCCCCGGCACAACATTACTCTCAGTATGTTTCAGTTGAGCTTCATATTCTGGGTCACACCAGCATCGCTCTGATCTGAGCTGAAATAAAGTCATTTTTCAGACAAGGCAAGCCCCGCCTCCTTTTTCTTATAATTGGAGTTTTGAATACGGATACAGGGTTTTTCCCCTGCCATATGAATCTCGAGATTGCTTTATTCCACTCAAACAGCCGGTTGGGGATGGAAACTGGAAGAGTCTGGAACAGATAGAGAAACCTGGGCAAAAAAATAATTTTTTATCGTTTCAATCCTTTGACTTAGACTTAAATAGGGTATAAGGTTCTATTTTTCAAGGTCTTTTTTTATCGTAATAAAAAGGGGGGTATAATTTTTCTCCAGAACTGTTGATAAGTCTCTATGGAGGACCACACTTAAATATCTAAGAGATTCTGTTTGCCATTTAAATGGGTAAGTTATTCTAAAAGTCAGAGGGGGGCGCCAGAATGAAATAATTTCAGTCTTTTGTACATTTAATTTGTATTCAGACATTGGATATGGAAAAGGTCTGGTTTGGTCGAATACAATAGAACATCATCTGCAGCAGGTGTTTTTATGGTCCGTCCCATCGATTGTAACACTGTGAATTGTTTTTGTTTGTTTTTTCTCATAAATTGGGCCAATGGTTCCAAAACAAAGCAAACAGGAGGTGGGACCAGGCACAGCCCTGTCCCACCCCCCTTTCCAGAGTCAGTGGACCTGTCAGAAGACCATTGATTTTTTATTCTTGATGTTGAACCATCGTAAAGAGCCCCAATATTTTTTATACTTAAATCAGCTATTTGAAATTTGTTTAGCACTTTAAATAGATATGCCAACTAACAGAATCAAAGGCTTTCAAACATCCAAACTAATTATTACGGCTGTATTTTGTTGTTTTTGTGTATGATCCATTGTAGAAAAAGATTCAGTTGTTTCATCTGGACTCTGTTTTAGAAAAAACGATACGTTTCGACTCTCATCCAATAGTCATTCTCAATCAGTGAAACAAGTCTGAGAACTCCTGTTTTTATCCTACTCTGTGAGAGCCCTGCCCACAGGGCGGGACCTCCTGCTAATGGCCCATTGAAACTGGGATGGGCCTATTGTTTTATGTTCACTGCCTTTTTCGACAATGGAACACTCCTGGACGAATGAGGGATTACATCGAACATGATCCATTATGTGTAGGGATCGTCTTGCGTTGTCTTGTGTTTGTCGTTGGGTCATAAATCCGGTCTGATCTTTGTGGATTAGGTTTGGAAGTATTTGGTCCATTCTTTTGGACATAATTGAGGTGTAGATACGATAGGCCACATTCAGAATAGAAATAGGTCTATATGAGGCACAGTCAAGTCGGTCCTTCCCCTCTTTAGGGATATGATGGCCTCTTTCCAACTCGGAGGGGCCTGAGTTTGTTTAAGGGCCCAGTTAAAGGAGTAAGTGTGTCTTTGGAGCTTCAGACCACTCTGAGGTGAACCCATCGCTCCCCAGAGATTTATTGTTCTTTAATCTTTTAATTGCGCCTTGTTTTTCCAAAACTGTCATTTCAGCTCCATTTTTTTAATTCTGTGACAGGCAAATTGAGGGTGTCCAGAAAGGACTTTATATCATCTTCTATCATCAGAGCTTTTATAGAAGGATTCAAATGCTGATTGAATTTGGTCTTGTTTGGTTCAGACGACATCACTTTGTCCCGCATTTTGAAGATTGTTCTTTCAGCTTGTTGTTCTTTAAGTTTCCAAGAAAGTCATTTAGAACACTTTGATCCACTCTCATAATGTCTTTGTTTGGCAAAGAGCATTTTCTTAACTATTTCCTGTGAAGTCAGATCATTCATTTCTCCTTTTATCTTTTAAAGTTCTTGCAGTATTTTAGGACCCCCCTTTTTTGGCATAGTTTTCCTCCAACAATTTCAATTTTCCTTGCCTTTCGTTTATCTTTTTCTCCCTTTGTTTCTTTTTTTCGGAGGCTATAGCTATAATTTGTCCTCTCAAGACTGCTTTGGAAGCATCCCAGAGGATGGGCGGAGAAATGTCCCCAGTGTCATTTAACTCCAGATAGGTCTTTAATGTTGTTGGACATTTTTTCTTTAAACAAAGGGTCATTAAGCAGACTGGCATTGAACCTCCAAAGTGTGTTTTTCATCTTTCCTCCAAATCCACAGAGATGTCGATCGGAGCATGATCGCTGAGGTCTATTGTGCCTATATCTGCGTCATTGATTTTAGATCTGTCTTTTTGGAGAATAAAAAAGTAGTCTATTCTGGAATGGAGTGTATGTGGATTTGAAAAATGAGTATACTGGCGTGCCCTAGGGTTCATTTCCCTCCATAATGTCAATCATTCCTATAGTCTTCAATAAGAGACAGAACTTGTTGTGGCATTTCTGTGGAAAAGTACCAAGAAATAGAGAGGTAAACAGAGTCTTGTCGTTCTCAAAAAGGTGGATCTTTATTTACTCGTGCACAGTAAAATAAAACACTTTCCCTGACAAAGTCAGCTTTCCTTCTGACTCCAGAAGCAGTAAACATCCTTTTAAAGACAGTCACATACATTGACACGTACGCACATTGTCACAATCAAATCAGCTTGAGTCAAAATGAAAAAACCCAAGGTTTTGACCCACGACTGGGCGGAGCTAAGATCATATTATATGATCCACAGACATGACATTATTTGGCAACATCGATAGAAAGACATTTGTCCATTACAATCCCCTCTTCTGATAATTATGAAACCCTGTTTTATTATTAATCACATTAACAACAAATCATCCTCATCAGTCAATTCATAACCTCAAACCCACAGAGATAGTAATATATATATATATATATATATATATATATATATATATATATATATAAATGAGCTGAAGCAAAAACCTTTCAGAGGAGAAAACCTTGAACCACAAATGTTCTGAGTATCTCATCCTCACATTACCGCAAAATTAGCACTTAATTAATAAGAATCCTAATTAATAACGATAAACCTTAACAATAATAAGTATAATATAAATGTAAAAAGTAATAATACAAATCTAATAATAATAAGTAAAAAGTAAGTAATAATAAAAATAGTAACGATAAAGATAGTAATAAGCCCTAATAATTTAGCCCCTCGAGGCAACTACTGTTGTGATTTTGGGCGTTACAAAAATAAATTGAATTGAATTGAATTGAATTAATAATAAAAATGTAATAATAATAATAAGTAAAAAGTAGCATTAAGTAATAATAAAAAGTAGTAATAAGTATTGCCCCCTGTCCTTAGACCCTCCTTCTCAGGCCAGGAAAACTACAAAACCTCTTTAAGGAAAAGGTAGAACCCTGGAGGAGTTCCACAGTGAAGGAGAGACCGGACCCCCTCGGACGGACAGGCGGACACATAATCAAGGATTTTTAAAACATTATTATTTTCCCCTTTAATCAGTAAATTCTGTTTAAACAGTTAAACTACTTCATTCCCCTAATGACTGAATCACTCAATGTGTTCATCTGGCCCTGTCCCTGAACACACACATACTGAGGGAATCATCTTACCAATGACTTTGAATGAAACACGGGAGAACACGGGAGAACACGGGAACACGGGAGAACACGGGAGAACACGGGAGAACACGGGGAACACGGGAACAACACGGAGAACACGGGAGAACACGGGAGAACACGGGAGAACACGGGAGAACACGGGAGACACGGGAGGGGAACACGGGGAACACGGGGGAACACACGGGGAACACGGGAACACGGGGAAACACGGGAGAACACGGGAGACACGGAGAACACGGGAACACGGGAGAACCGGGAACACGGGAGAAACGGGAACACGGGAGAACACGGGAGACACGGGAGGAACACGGGAGAACACGGAGACACGAAGAACACGGGGAGAACACGGGGAACACGGGAACACGGGAGAAACACGTGGAACACGTGAGAACACGGGAGACACGGGAGTAACACGGGAGTACACGGGAGTACACGGGGGAACACGGGGAACACGGGAGAACACGGGGGAAACACGGGAAACGGGGGAACACGGGGAACACGGGGAACACGGGGAACACGGGGAACACGGGAACACGGAGAACGGGGGAACACGGGAGAACACGGGGGAACACGGGGAACACGGGGGAACACGGGGAACACGGGAACACGGGAGAACACAGGAGAACACAATCAAGATTACAACCACAATAATGCCAAAATGTATAAGCACGTCACGTCAGGAAGTCAGAAACCATCCCAACACTGAGGAAGAATGAGCATTGTGAGTTTCTGACTCCATGAGGTCACGGAGTTTAGTCCAATTTGCGAGTCCCTGTTGGATCGCTCCTCGTCTTCATCATTAGTGGGAATATAAGTACAACAGCCCCCCCCTTGAGTAAAGTGCACACCCCCCAGCCGCTCCAGTGATTTGATCGAGCACAATACGATTTTGAAGTGCGACTGCGCGGAGTGCGTGCATCTCTTCTCTGTGACTCAATAGTGGCTTAGTGGCTAGTGTTGATAAATGAAGTGAATCTATAGAAGCTACACAGTGTACCCACACCTACACCTGGGAATAATGCCAATAGAATGTTTTCCCCCGTGGTCCAAATGTTATGGTCATCTGGCACGTCAGACCCCCAAACAGAGTCATGAGGTGGCAGATCCCGCTGAGCTCTGTGTGTGAGGTGTGGGGTCCAGATATTATGTATTCAAATGAATCCCCTCCCTCAGAGGGGTGCACGGGACATGTACTGCAGAACAATATATATCAGGGATTGGTCCTACATGCAGTGGTTTAAATTCAGATTCTGTTCCGGTGGACAAAGGTGATATAATATTCTGTGTGAAACATGCAAATTTAGAGCCAGGTTGAATATGCACTGGTCCAAAGAGTGGTCCCAGTTCTAGATTCTCAGGAGGTCTAATGTTCATTTCAGGTCGCCTTGTAGTCTTGCGTAGTACAAGAGGAATCATCACTTTCCACACAGACCAAACTATCTTTACTCAGGAGTTTAGGATTATCCAAAGAGATTAGAGTTTTAGGTAAAATGGTGGCTAAATCAGGTTCAGGGAGAGGCAACACGTGGGGCGACGCCGTTGCTATGGGCACATGTGTACACACATAACAATCTTTCCGTTTATGGCTATCGGCTATGTATTTAGCATATCAATACCAGTAATTTAGAGTATAGACCGTGGAATGGTTATGAATAAGTGTAAGAGCCCCAATCTGTGTGTTGTCATGACGCAGTGTACGAGTGTTACGGTCGAACCTTTGTTCTCTGTTGGGACATATCAAGCTGGGCGGAGCAATGAACCACATGATCAACAAAGCCAGGGCGGCTGACAACAACAAGGCATACATCAATTTTCTACAATTCAGTGACCTGATGTTGACCCTCCTGTTGATCAGGTTAGAGCTCTTAGGCTCCGGGGGGCTCTTCTCCTCCGAAGAGCACATGGATGAGCTTTAGGAGCCATGAAGACAACAAAAGATCGTGTTGTGTAGATGCGATTACCAAACGATGCAGAGCTTCAAACTGCGCTGGGTTTTTGGCGGAGTGCCACGTGCTCAGGACCACCCGATCAGTGGGCTCTGGTGCGGGTCGAGCTTTATGACCTGCTCTGACCCCTGCTCTCACGCGCTTGAGATCGTTGCAATTCAAAGGTCCCACGAAAGTCCTCAGTGGTTGAGGTTGGAGTTGCAGCCGGCCCTTGTGTCTGACCCCTGGTGGACAGACAGCCGTGTTGTTGTTGTTGAGCTCCGCAGGTGAGCTGAAGACTGCTCGACAGTGTGATGCGTGAACCCAAGTACCGCGTTTGGCTACTTTCACTGCGGTGTCTGTGATGAGAAGAACTTGGAATGGACCTAACCAGTGTTTGGACCTCCAGTGCTTACGTCTTGGCTCTCGGACCAGGACCCAGTCTCCTGGTTTGAAGTTATGAAGTACAGCTTCAGCTGCCTTCGGGAGAGCGGTTTTTTTACCTGCGCAGAAATAGAGGACAACAGTGCATCCAATTCTTTACAATAAGCTAACATTGAATCATCACAAAGGGAAGAATCGGGTAGATCTCGGGGTGGAGGTGGGCTCAGGCCTATATTAGGTGGGCTCAGGCCTATATTAGGTGGGCGAGCAAACAGAATTTCAAATGGACTCATGTTACATCTTGCCTGTACTCGCATACGCATGAACATGAGTGCGAGTGGAAGCGCCTTGACCCAGGAGAGTCCTGTTTGCTCACAGATCTTAGTCAGTTTTGTTTTGATCGTCCCGTTACTCCTTTCGACGAGCCCTGATGATTCAGGATGATAAGACGGTATGTTTACGGAGATCAATGCCCAGAAATTGACCCACCTCCTCCACCACCTTAGCTACAAAATGGCTGCCATTGTCACTAGAATTTTTTTCAGGAATGCCCCAGCGTGGCACAATCTCTGTGATCAGAGCTTTGACCACTGCGTTGCTAGAAGCATGTTTAGATGGAAAAGCTTCCACAGACCGGGACCAAACATCAACAAACACCAGACAGAATTTCTTGCCCTCGCATGGAGTTAGTTCAATGAAATCCATCTGCATGTGCCCAAACGGCCTTTGTGGTGGTGGGTGGGCTGCCTGTGGGACCTGTTTTTGCTCTACCTGGATTGTTGTTTAAACAAATAGCACAAAGATTGACAAAACTTTTGGGCATAAATTGAAAAACCTTTTGTGAACCAATTTTGTCCCACAGCAGTCACCATCCCCCCTTTTGATGCAGGGTCACGGCCATGTGAGATCAACGCCATCTGCCTAAAAAAATGTTTAGGTAAGCAAGGTTTGTTATTTGGTCCAAGCCATGTGCCATCAGACTTCACAGCCCAGCCTTAGTCCACACAGAGATTTCCTCTGACCATTGCTGATAAGGACTCTGTAAGAGAAGTGTTATGAGACACAAAACATTAATTTTGTTTTGGCCTGCAGAGATAAGACGCGGCCTTGCGGCTGAGACTGCTCTGCTATTACCATGTGAGATTTGGTCATCTCGGTTTTGTGTGAGCTTTGACATTTACATACTGCAATCTCAGATGGCAACAAGATCGCCTCCAGGAGCCCTGCAGCCTGTGTGAGTTCAGAATCGGCTTACCATCTGATTTCAAAAAGTTCCTGTGTCCATCCTGTTCGTGACGCCAAATTGTTGCGGCATTTCTGTGGAAAAGTACCAAGAAATAGAGAGGTAAACTGAGTCTGTCGTTCTCAACAGGTGGATCTTTATTTACTCGTGCACAGTAAATAAAACACTTTCCCTGACACGATCAGCTCTCCCTTCCTGACTCCAGAACAATGACAGTAAAACATCCTTTTAAAGACAGTCACATACATTGACACGTACGCACATTGTCACAATCCAAATCAGCTCTAGTCAAATGAAAACACCCCTCAAGGTTTTGACCCACGACTGGGCGGAGCTAAGATAATATTATATGATCCACAGACATGACCTTATTTGCAACTTTGATTGAGAGACATTTTTCCATTACAAACTTCGTGTTACTTGTTCTTCCAGTGCCTCTTGAGTTCGACACTTCCAATGTAGGCTGAATGTGAAGGTTCCAATCGCCGCCACAAATTAGGGTTCCTTCAGAGTGGTTCACAATCAGGTCCATGACATCAGCATAGAGAGTGACATCGCCCCCTGGTGGAGCATACACATTTAAAAGAGTGAAAACCTTTCCATTGATATCCCTTTAACCAGTACATATCTGCCTTCTTTATCCTCATTCAAAAACTCTGTTGAAAAACTATTCGGCTTGAGATCAATATTGCCCCTCCCTCTTATGTTTGCCTCTGTCTGATGAATAACAGGATTTTTTTTATTACAGAATGTCATTAGTTTTTTACCATACCATTTTTGTTGGTTTGATTGGGTTCAGCCTTTCACATTGCGGGATGCTACTTGTACCACTTCTGATGCCAGTGGGTTGGTTGTATTGATCTCACCGTTGACAACTTTTGAATATTTTTATCTCTCTGGTCGAAAACAACAAACACACACAAGAACCATAGGAACACAGAACCACTGAAAAGGTAAAAAGGATCATGCTAGAAACGGGCCCAAAACCTCATCAGAAAAGAACACAAAAAGGGAGTGAAGTCCAATCCTATTGAAGGGCCCCCAAAAAACTCCCAGGCCCTCCTGACCCCAATCCTCAGAAGGAACTGGATATATAAGACCCCTGGCTCACCACGTCCCCCTGCTGCACTCTACTTATGCTTTCAATTTCCCACAAGCCCAATCTCCTACATTTGACACTTCGATGAGTAGATGTGTTTACAGAGTTTATGTACAACAGTAGCCACCAGGGGGCCTAAAGTCTGATGTTAAAAAACAAATAAATCATGTCTCTTCAAATGAACAGAAGTGTCTCACCATGTGACCACACCCCGATCTCACATGCCCCACGCTGGTGGCTCCTCCCTCTGTACTGCTCATGTTCTGTGTGTTTGCATCTTCCTGAGGAGCACCTCTGCTTCTCCTGATGTTCTGAGCACGTGTGTTTTACCTTCAAAAGTCTCCAGACGAGTCGCGGGGAAAGAGAATCCATGTCTCAGTTTTCTCTTCCTGAGCTCCTCACAGATGTGGTGGAACTTTTGCCGTGATTGGCGAACCTCGTATGTAACATCTGGAGTGAAGAAGACACGCTTGCCCTTTGTACTGGAGGTCTCCTTTAACCCTTGCATTCTTCAGGATGTGTTCCTTCACACGATCGTTGAGAAACTTCATAATCAGGCCTCGTGGTTTATCAGCTGCCCAGGCAATGTGCTCTTTCGATTGTGATGGGCAGGACCTCAACTCCTGAGTTAAAAAAGGAGCTCTGGTATGATCTTCTCCAGGAAGCCCTCGGTGTCCTTTCCCTCCTCTCCTCAACGCCCAAAAGCCTCAGGTTAGGACGGGATTCCTCCTGGACTCCAAATCCAGGCGCTTATTTTCTATGTTATTGTTCTCCGACTCCAGCGTGGTCACCCTGGCCCGCAGCGCCTCCATCTCGGCCATGACTGTCTGCAGATCGTCCGTGATGTCTGAAACACGCTGCTCGACCTCCTCCATGCGTGCTCTGGTTATTCCATCTGCTGTGAGTTTAGCGGTCACTGCCTCTGACACTGCCGGAGCTTTGGTAGCTAACAACTCGACTCAGACTCCACGGCACGCTGCACTTCGAACATCTTGAGCCACAGCCGATGTGAAGTCGCGTGAGTCTCCATCTGGGCCGCGATAAAGAAAGATCTTGAAAAACGGACTCTGATCCAGACTTAAGTCTGTCAAAGGATTGAAACGATAAAAATGAATGTTTTGCTCAGATTTCTCTCTGTTCCAAACTCTCCCAGTTCAATATATACAAAACATAACCAGGAGGTGGCAGCAAAGGTCCACATTATAGTTTCAGTGTTTTAATCTAAAAAAGTTGATTTTTAAAGATTTTATTTACAGCTATCTTCAGGTAAATCTCGTTGAAATACTAAATAAAATATACAAACTCCGCTCTGTACATTGTTCTATTTAATATTTCCCCTAAATGAAGCAAGAAATGAAAACCTTTTCAGATTGATAAGAATCAGACAATGGTTTATTGCCAATGATTCACAAACAGGATCTTGTTTTGGTGATCGAGTGCAGCATAAAACACTGAACAACGAGAAAACAATATCTATGAAATCAGAAATGGCCCGTAATGCATTTGGCCATTTTTACACATACAATGCATGAATTTGAATGAATGAACTTATTAAATCATGAAAAACGACATTTTAAGATTCCCCTACATTAGAGTGGCGTGTGATGATGTCATACTCATGTGATATTATATGTAATAAATAGTTCCATGTTTTCCCTGTTGATTACATTGTACTTTCTGGTAAATGGATCAATATTGAATTATAACAATAATCTGGGTTGAGCAACTTCCGCCCGCCCCACCCGGGACTCGAACCCGCGTCTCTCCGGTCCCGCAGGTGTCCCACAGGTCGTGCAGGCGAGGGAGTCACGTGTGCCGATCCCTGCGCTCTCATTGGCTGTTTCGCCGTCTCCCTGGGCAACACCCACACCGGCCCCCCCGCCACACACACACACGCACGCACACGCACACGCACGCAGAGCTCCAGAGTGAGTCAGACAGCGGCCGCACGGCTCCAGTCTGCCCGCAGGAGAGACGCCAAAGCCGGCCACAGCTGCTGCTCCACGCCGCCCTCCGGAGCAGAGTCACCGCAGCCGGGGACCATGAGCCGGGCAGGTGCGCGTGGTTCCACTTGCCCACCTCCGCGACACGTTACACGGACAAATCATCACGTTTTTATGTTTTATTATAAACCGGAATTTTCCCAGGGCAAAATGTAGACTTTATGAGCGATTTTGTATTGATTTTTTGGTTTAAAGCGAGTGCGATTTTCTCCTGGAGCCGAACGCTTTTTATCAATCATATTTCACGCTGTTTCTGTGGATCAAATTGTTGTTTTGAGAAGATTTGGCGCGTGGAAAGGATGTCCCGGCTCCTCGACTCTTTTTGAGTGGCTCTCTTTTCCAACTCGAGACCCCCAAAAGAAGCTCGCCATGAAAGACACGGGGGAGTCCAAGGAGCAGCCGTTAACCGTGAGTTTGGGCTTGTTTTCTCATCTGAACGGGGAACACGGGATCTGAACCGAACCCCGGGCAAAGTGAAGCACCGCGCGCGCTCTTAACTGACGAAGACGTGAAGAGCGCAAATGTCAGTTAGTTTTCAGAGCCTCTCACGGAAACTCGTTCAATTTGTGCTCAAGTTTGTAACATCAGTGTGTGAAATGAAAAACTGCAGTTCTGTGTGTTTGTCCAGTAAAACCTGAGAATCTGGTCTTAAATGTCCAGTAAATGCAGTCAATTCAAGCACTTTAAAGCTCTTTAAGTTCTTCCAAACTGTAAACGAATAAACTTAATATTTTGTATCCAGTGAAATAAATCAGGGGTTTTTATTTATTTATTTTTTAAACACTACATAAACTAAAATAAAAATAAAAATAAAAATAAAAATAAAAATAAAAATATAATAATAATAATAATAATAATAATAATAATAATAATAATAATTAAATCGACAAATAAATCAAATAAATCTCAAAGTCCAAATGTCCCGTTTGGTCCAAAATCGGTCAGGAAACATTCTAAAACCTTTTACGAAACCAAAAGAGCTGCGTTTTGTGATTAAATTAGGATAAAATGACGAGTAAAAATGCATTGAAATTATAGTTTAAAACCAAAATGCCGTCGTTCTTCATCAGTGAGACGAGCGTCAAAACGATGCATGTACGTCACGATATTGAATCTGAGGGTTCATTGTGAGAAGAAACGCCACGAGTATTCAGGAGTATTCAGCAGTATTCAGGAGTATTCAGGAGTATTCAGCAGTATTCAGAGTTATTTCAGGAGTATTCAGAAGTATTCACGAGTATTCACGGAGTATTCCAGGAGTATTCAGCAGTATTTCAGGAGTATTCAGGAGTATTCACGAGTATAAATTATTCACGAGTATTCACGAGTATTCAGGAGTTATTCAGCAGTTTAGAGTATTGCAGGGAGTATTCAGGGTATTCAGTCAGTATTCAGGAGTATTCAGCGGTATTCAGCAGTATTCAGATTATTCAGGAGTATTCAGGAGTATTCAGCGGTATTCAGCAGTATCAGCAGTATTCAGAGTATTCAGGAGTATTCACAGTATTCAGGAGTATTCAGAGTATTCAACAGTATTCAGTTCAGAGTATTCACCAGTATTCAGGAGTATTCAGGATTATCAGGATTATTCAGGAGTATTCAGGAGTATTCAGGAGTATTCAGGAGATTCAGGATATTCAGGAGTATTTAGTATTATTCAGGAGTATTCAGTATTATTCAGGAGTATTCAGCACTTTACGTTTCTCTGTGACGTTTACAGAGTAAAGACGAATTGAAACAAGTGTAATTTTAGCTTTATTCTGTCGTTCTCACGAACGGAATTGACTTGACCTGGACGATGACCTGGACAAAGATCTGGACGATGACCTGGACAAATGACCTGGACGATGACCGTGGACGATGACGCTTGGACGATGACTCGGACTGATGACACGATGACCTGGACGATGACCTGGACGATGACGCTGGACGCAGACCTGGACATGACCTGGACAATGACCTGGACGATGACTGGACGATGACCTGGACAATGACCCTGGACGATGACCTGGACATGCGCGATCACAACCGGGCGCGTCACCACGTCACACCGTCAGTGTTTTGTTGTGACATAAAAACAGTTCAAACAGCTTCACACAAAAGGACAAAAAGGACACAAAGCGCGACTAAAACAGGCGTAAAAAGCACTTCGACATCTTGGGTGTATTTTTTAGATTGAATTCATTGCAGTTTTGAAAATGGTCACGATTGTTCTTCTGGATCAACCCAACAGTTGTGAGTTCATGAATGAGTGAATATATTTAGTGGCTGTTAATTCACACACAAAAAGGCTGCAAAGACTCACTCAGCTGAAGCAAAGTGAAGCCGTGGGCGCAGACTCGGCGGCGGTCCGGCGTGTCCGGTCTGTTTCCATGCGGTCACCGAGGTCCGGCGCGCGGCTTGAATTATTGAAGCGGCTCAGGCTTTGACCCCGGACAAACGTTACAGGGTCATGTGACGGGCGCGACAATAACGCGGAAGACACCGGCTGGGTTAAAGCGCCCCCTCCAGGTCGGACGACTCGTGGAACTAAAACGTAGCCAAGTTTTACGCGTTTAAAATGTTTCGGAAAATTATACAAATTTTGTCCAAGAACTGATCATTTTTGAGGTTTATAATGTTCACTTCCTGTTTGTAATTGATGACATCACACTGGGAAATTACCCAGCAACCACTGGGCCAATTTTTTACAATTTAAAACAGAGAGCGACTTTATTTTGTTGAGTGTCCCTGGTGTGATGTCACTTCCTGGCATTTTCTACACATTTTTCAACGTTTCCTCCACAAATACCTGCTCGATCGGTGTCACACTATCATTCATATGCCCGACAGGTTTGAACGCACCC
>BJKM01000632.1:162500-252500 GCA_015082035.1 Chaenogobius annularis
AGTATTAGTAGTACACATGTTTAAAGTATTAGTAGTATTCATGTTTAAAGTATTAGTTTAAGTATTCATGTTTAAAAGTATTAGTAGTATTCATGTTTAAAGTATTAGTAGTATTCATGTTTAAAGTTTAGTAGTAGTAGTAAGTATTTCATGTTTAAAGTATTATAGTATTCATGTTTAAAGTATTAGGTATTCATGTTTGCCTTTTGCTTTCTGGTCTTTGTCTTAAATGTGTTTCCTGATTGGCTCCTGAGCTCGTCCAGAACAAAGCGTGTGTCGCAGGAGCCGTGTTGATAGTGTAGCCTCTTAGCAACAGCTCCTCGGCGACTCGCATCCCCACGGAGCTGATTAGCGCGCGCGCTAACGCACGCTAACTCCTCCGCTGACTCCACGCGGCTAACGCTAATCCGAGCCGCTGCTGTTGTTTGTCTGAGTCTAATTGAATTACTCTGGTGTTTAGCATCAGCACTTCGTCTGATGAGGGGGGTAGACGACAGCGTGGCAACTTATGTATACACACAAGGGAGAGAGGGGGGTAGACGACAGCGTGGCAACTTATGTATACACACAAGGGAGAGAGGGGGTAGACGACAGCGTGGCAACTTATGTATACACACAAGGGAGAGAGGGGGGTAGACGACAGCATGGCAACTTATGTATAACACACAGGGAGAGAGGGGGGTAGACGACAGAGTCGGCAACTATCTATAAAACACAAGGGAGGAGAGGGGGATAGACAACATCATATAACAAGTTATGTATAAACACAAGGGAGGAGAGAGGGGTAGACGACATCATAACAAGTTATCTATAAACACAAGGGAGGGGAGGCGGCTAGACGACATCATAACAAGTTGTGTATAAACACAAGGGAGGGGAGGGGGGTAGACGACATCATAACAAGTTATGTATAAACACAAGGGAGGGGAGGGGGGTAGACGAACATCATAACAAGTTTATGTATAAAACACAAGGAGGGAGAGGGTAGACAACAGCATAAACAATAACATGGGATATAACTAGGGACCAGGACTAAATCTGGACTCACAACAGGAACTAAACCAGGACTAAATCTGGGACTCACCACAGGACTAAACCAGGACTAAATCTGGACTCACAAACAGGAACTAAACCAGGACTAAATCTGGACTCACCACAGGGACTAAACCAGGACAAAGGGACTTACACATTTATTTTCCATAGTCGAGTGGTTCCAGTAAACCAGGATTAGAGTTTTAAATAGACCCAGAGAAAACGGCTCAAGACTCAGGATTTACTCCCACTATTTCAGCTGTAACGGGTGGAACCTGAAGCGAACGCACTTGTGTGGGGTCACTGGTACAGAGGGCTAAACCAGGGCTAAACCAGGGCTAAACCAGGCTGAACCAGGGCTAAACCAGGTGTAAACCAGGGCTAAACCAGGGCTAAACCCAGGTGTAAACCAGGCTAAACCAGGCTAAAACCAGGTAAACCAGGGCTAAACCAGGGCTTAAACCAGGGCTAAACCAGGTCTAAACCCAGGGCTAAAACCAGGGCTAAACAGGGCTAAACAGGCTAAAACCAGGGCTAAACCAGGTGTAAACCAGGCTAAACCAGGCTAAACCAGGGCTAAACAGGTAAACAGGGCTAAACCAGGGCTAAACCAGGGCTTAAACAGGTAAACCAGGCTAAAGGCTAAACCAGGGTAAAAGGCTAAACCAGGGGCTAAACCAGGGGGTAAAACAGGGCTAAACCAGGGTAAACCAGGCTAAACCAGGTAAATAGGGCTAAACCAGGGCTAAACCAGGTAAAACCCAGCTAAACCAGGTGTAAACCAGGGCTAAACCAGGGCTAAACAGCTAAACCAGGTTAAACCAGGTAAACCAGGTGTAAACCAGGGCTAAACCAGGGCTAAACCAGGTCTAAACCAGGGCTATACCAGGTCTAAACCAGGTCTAAACCAGGTGTAAACCAGGGCTAAACCAGGGCTAAACCAGGGCTAAACCAGGGCTAAACCATGACTAAACTAGGAATAGACCAGGACTGAACCTGGACTAAACCAGGATTAGACCAGGACTAAACCAGGTCTAAACCAGGTCTAAACCAGGTCTAAACCAGGTCTTAAGTTGATTGAAACTTAAAAAGTCTGAATAATTTAGTTCCACGACTTTGGAGTGACTGAAATGTGACCGTGTTATTGTCCCTCCATCATCACCGGCGTCTCCCTCTTTGGCACATGTTTAGCGTGGTTGGGTCTTATTTAACCGGAGCGCGGTCACGCTGCGGCGCTCTCCGTATCGTCCGTGCGGCGCTGGGCATATGGCCTGGTCCAGGAGGAGATAAAGAGCTCTAAACCCTAAACCCGAGCGCCACACCTGTTTACTGTGGGCCCCCGCGAGTCCTGAGACGGATCACTTCAATTAGCCCAGCCTCACGTGACCAAATTAGCTTCGAACAGCAGATTGGCAGGGCTCCTCCCTTAGCCGCAATGCATGGAAACGAGGAACAAGGCGCTCTTGGACTTTCTTTGTCATTCGATGAAAGCGTTTCTCAAAACTAAACGGATCAAACGTAACCCTTGACTGGCTGAACTGAGCCCTAAATCTGCCAAACACGAGCGTCCGATTCACTTTCCACCGTCTAATGTCATCAGAAAGTGTCTCTGGAGATGTTTTCTTCTGCCTTCTGCTCGTTTGTGCGTCCAATCATCCACAATCTGTGAACGCGATGACGTCTAAACCTTTAGCGCTGCAGATTCATCACAATCAACTCAATCAACGGGTTCTGGGCTTTTTAGCAAACCATTGACTATTGATCAAGTTATTCTGCTTGAAGGTGGCCCCCAGTATGGTATCAAACGTGTATGTCTCCATGGAGACGAGCGGGCGGCGGAGCTTCCATCAGAAAAGTTCCACGATGCACCTGTTTCTCAGAGTGATCGTTGGTTACGGCCCATTGTCTGCAGTGGTGCGGTGAAGGCGTGTTCGGGGGCCACAGCGATGCTCTGGGCCCCCGGGGGCCACAGCCTTGGCCCCAGTCACCAGCTGTCCGCTCTAGCCTTGAGTTTAACCGATGGCTCCGGCGTGGCGACGGTTCCACAGGCGCCAAACGCACACCAAAACGAACACGCCACGTTACACAAAAAGTCATACGAGTCCTGTTGTTTTCATGGTGTTTGTGTGTGATGGTGGAGGTGGTGTTTGTGTGTGACGGTGGAGGTGGTGTTTGTGTGTGATGGTGGAGGTGGTGTTTGTGTGTGACGGTGGAGGTGGTGTTTGTGTGTGACGGTGGAGGTGGTGTTTGTGCGTGACGGTGGAGGTGGTGTTTGTGCGTGACGGTGGAGGTGGTGTTTGTGTGTGACGTGACGTGAGTGGAAGTGGAGGTGGTGTTTGTATGTAGGTGGAGTGGTGTATTGTGTGTGACGGTGAGGTTTGTGTCGTGACGGTGTGGTGTTTGTGTGACGGTGGAGGTGGTGTTTGTGGTGAACGGTGGAGTGGTGTTTGTGTGTGACGGTGGAGGTGTTGTGGTAGTTGGGTGGTGTGTGGTGTGGAGGTGGGGTTGTTGTCCGGTGAGTGGAGTTGTGTGTAGTGTTGAGTGCGTGTTGTTGTGACGGGTGAAGGTGGTGTTTGTGTGTGACGGTGGAGTGGTGTTTGTGCGTACGAGTGAGGTGGTGTTTGGTGTGACGGATATTGGTGGACTGAGTGGTGTTTTGTGTGACGGTGGGTGGATGTTTGTGCGTACGGTGGGAGGTGTGTTTGTGTGTGACGGGGGTTGGTGTGATGGGTGTGCGTGGGTGAGTGGTGGTGTTGTTGTGACGGTGGAGTTGGTGTTTGTGTGTGACGGTGAGGTGGTGTTTGTGCTGTGATGGTGGAGTGTTGTTGTGTGTGACGGTGGAGGTTGCGTGTTTGTGCGTGACGGTTGGAAGTGGAGGGGTGTTTGGTCGTGTGACGGTGGAGGTGGTGTTTGTGTGTGGACCGTGGAGTGTGTTTGTGTGTGACGGTGGAGGTGGTGTTTTGTGTGTGACCGGTTGGGTGGTGTTTGTGTGTTGAACGGTGGAGGTGTGGTTGTGTGTGTGATGTGGAGGGTTGGTGGTTTGTGTGTGACGGTGGAGGTGGTGTTCGTGTGTTGTACGGTGAGGTGGTTTGTGTGTGATAGGTGAGTGGAAGGTGGTGTTTGTGTGTGACGGTGGAGGTGGTGTCGTGTGTGACGTGGAGTGGTGTTCTTGTGTGTGGTGAATGGTGGAGGGTGTTGTGAGTGGGTGGTGTTGGTGTGACGGTTGAGTTGGTGTTTGTGTGTGACGGTAGGATGGTGTTCGTGTGGTGACGGTGGAGGTGGTGTTTGTGTGTGACGGTGGAGTGGTGTTGTGTGTGTGACGGTGGACGTGTGTGTTTGTGTGTGACCGTGCGGAGTGTGTGTTTCGGTGTGTGACGGGCCCTGGACGTGCGTGTTTGTGTGTGATGTGAGGTGGTGGTTTGTGTTGTGACGGTGGAGGTGGTGTTTCGTGTGTGCGTGGAGTTTGTTGTGTGTGATGGTGGAGGGTGGGTGTTTGTGTGTGTGAACGGTGGAGGTGGTGTTCGTGTGCGGGATTTCGGTGTGACGGTGGAGGTGGTGTTTGTGTTGATGGTGGAGGTGGAGGTGTGTTTTGTGTGTGACGTGGAGGTGGTTTCGTGTGTAACGGTGGAGGTGGTGTTTGTGTGTGATGGTGGAGGTGGTGTTTGTGTGTGACGGTGGAGGTGGTGTTTGTGTGTGATGGTGGAGGTGGTGTTTGTGTGTGATGTTGGAGGTGGTGTTCGTGGTGGTGTTTGTGTTTGTAGGTGGTGTTTGGAGGTGGTTGTGTGTGACCGTGGAGGTGGTGTTTGTGTGTCAGGTGGAGGTGGTGTTTGTGTGTGATGTTGGAGGTGGTGTTCGTGGAAGGCGGTGTTTGGAGAAGAGCGAGACTAAACCAGGTCTGAGTGAAGGTCCAGAACCAGGCCTAGCTCTGAACTTAGACCAGGGCTAGCAGTAGCGGCGGCTCTCCCAGTGTGTGACAGTTGGAGCCGCGGATGCTTTATGTCTGCTGTGTGTTGCCATGGAGACTCGGGTCAGGTCCGGTGTTGTTTGTTTGGTCTGAGAGACACGGAGCGGTGTTTATGGGGACGGGGAGCGTAAGTGACCTTTTTAACCACGCAAGAGGAAAAACCGGGATTGAACCGAATTGTCGGCTTAAAGCGCCCCCTACAGGTCGGACGACTCATTGAACCAAAATGTAGTTAAAATATATTTCGAATTTTGCGGAAAACTATAAAACAGTTATGACAGAATAGCAAATGTTTATGTTTAGTATGTCACTTCCTGTTTGTCATTGATGACATCACGCTTGGAAATTACCCAGAAAACACTGGGCCAAAACTCATCGAACGTCACCGTTTGACAAATACAAATACATGAGAGCGACTTTCATTTGTTGAATTCATGTTTTAAGAGTCAAAAAAGTGGTTTATTTGTGTAAATTCTGCATAAACGTCCCTGCTGTGATGTCACTTCCTGCTGTGATGTCACTTCCTGTCATTTTCTACAGATTTTTCAACGTTTCCTCCACAAATACGTGCTCGATCAGTGTCAAACTATCATTTAAATGTACGACAGGTTTAAACACCAAATACAGAATTAGAACATCGTGCAAACCTGTCGAGGAACTTTAAACTCTTATTTCAAACATATAAACTCTTGTCTCTAGCCAGCTTTGGTGACTCTAGAGCCACACCCCTTTTGTTTAGGCTGCGTTCACACTTGGACTGGACTAAACCTGGACAAGACCAGGTTTAAACACGGACTACAGTGGGCTGGTTTCAAGTGAACTGTGACACCTGCTGGGGCGTCGCTGAACCACTCCAGGCCCGCGCCCGGTCGTTGGGGTTATGGTTGCTGCGGCGCGAGAGGCGGCGTGCGCTGGGACATTCGGCCCTCGTGAAACTAGAATTGAGACGAATCTGGTTGAACTTGGCGGGTTGGTGCCCCGTGCTAGTCTGGAACATTTGTACGGGTGAAGTCAAAGCGTAGAAAGACGTTTAAATGCAGAAACTACAACTGCGAGTCTGCGTTTGTGTCTTTCCTTTGCAGCTGTCGTCGTGCCGATTCTTTTTGACGATCGATGGAGCTAAAAAGACTTCATTTTGGTTCTAAAATTGGGCTTTTTGTGTGTTGTTTTTGTTTTTAAATGTCTTGCGTACGTTCATGAAATCAATCCAGAAAGACATTTTGCTTTTGAAAAAGAAAACGTGAATTCAAGATCATCAGTCTTTCGGCCAATCGCAGGTGCACCTTGTTTGAGCGGAATCGTTCTTCCGTGAGACGCGTGTTATTTGCCTGGACTCTTCGCCTCCGGACCGTCCTCAGATGAACCGTTTGAACAAAGCTTCCATCCTCCGGCTCCGGGAAACGCCCCTGGAGCGTCTGAAACACGCTCTTTGTCCGCGCGACGCTTCCACAGGTGAAAAGTGTAACGTTTCAGCGAGCGAGAGGAACAGGAGAAACAAGCGTGCCATTGTCCCGCCGTCGAGCAGGAGAAGCTCCCAACTCCCACTGCGTTTACCACCACTTCAGGCTCGTAACTGCATCGAATGAGTGCATCGTTAGACCTTTGCGCCATCTCATTACGGCCAGAGGGGGGGCAAGAGGCCGTTTTTACTACTGATCCCATCGTACTTTGTGAGCTGACCGAATCGACCTGTTTCATGGCAAATGTTGAACCGGATCCTTTTAACCATTTTCACCATATTTATTTTAGTCGCCGCCCATCTGTAGTAAACATTGTTGGCCTATAGGGTGCTGTGATGCCGTCTGCAGCGCGGCGCCGGCACATGAAGGCGAACGCTGAGAGCGTATAATCCCCGCGGTGCTTGACACTGGAGGAGGAGAAGATGGAGCCGGGCCTGGGCTTGTTCCGGCTCAGACGCGGAGCTCCTTCAGCGCCGCGTCGAGTGTTTGTGAGAGCGAGGCGCGTCCCGGCCCTTCTGCCACGGCCCCCCTCGAGGGAGCGCAGCGAGACGACGTGATCTTCAGCCGCGCGTGGAGGAGAGCTTCCGGAGAGCCCGCTGGAGTGCGCCTCTCGACCGCCGTGAACAGCTCTCACCCCACAAGAGTGCAGGTCCCGCAGGGTCGGAGCGCGTCACCGCCCTCTGCGGGAATAACATCGTCACAGCGCGTTCAAAACAACACGAACCGAGGGAAAATATGACCAGGAGCGTTGACATTTGAGAGGAGAAGATCTGAACTGCTAAACTCAAACGAGAGTCAGGTCGTTATGTGACAATAACGGAAATATAGTCTCACGATAATATCTGCTGCAAAACACGAAAACTACATAGACCATGATCCTTTGCTCCATTTAGGACTTTTATATTTGAAGTATTTGGAAAATTATAATCAATACTTTTTCGTTAATATCGTACAGTGAGATTTGGATTTTGTAATGGAGTTCCAATTTTAAAAAAACCTGTTCTTAGACATGCTCGAGACGTCCGTTGAATGTTTACGTTCGTTTAGCGGATTAGCGTTAGCCACACTGTTTACATACGAGTTCATGCCGCTGGAACGACTGGATGAAGATGTTGGCCGCGTCTGAAGGGTCAGACTGGATGTTTGGTTGTTTTGTCTTGAATGACTGCAGTGGTTGCGTTGTGCTAACCGTGTGCTAACCGTGTGCTAACCGCGCGGTCGCGTCAGGCGAGATGGCACAGACGTCTCCCGCGCACTGGAGCCGAAGGTGTGGCGCGGCCGTAACCGGATCGCGCCGCGCTCTTCCTCCGAGTGAGACCTGATAGTCTCGCACTGTCACACGAGCAGGAAGCACGGCACAGGTCAGAGGTCACGCCAACAGCCATCCAGGGACGTGGTGATCAGACGAATCAGAACCAGGCGTGTCCAGTGAAACGCACCAAACAGAAGGTACAGTGCAGGGCTGAGGTCAGAGGTCAGAGGGCAGCGACAGTGCGTTGATGTTCCTCTGCTGCTGAGTCTTCTGATGTTTACAGCCACGTTTCCACTGGTTCACTTTGGTTTGGTCCTAAAGTGTCTCAGTCTTAAGTCTGGCTGGTCCGTGTCTTGGATCCAAAGTGGCCCCCGAGAGGTTCTAGCTCCCAAAGCGGTCCGGCTCTTGGGCTCCAGGTGGACTTTAGCTCAGGGGGAGGAGCTCCACACCACAGCCAGATGATTGGACCAGAGAGAACGCAGACTCAGGCCAAAACAAGACGGCAAAAAGCAGAGAAACACAAAAGAAAAGCGACAAAAACATGAAAATACAGACGAAAGAAGACGACAGAAACGGGACTAAAATAGGCGACAAAAATGTGACATAAAGCTACAATTACGTGACAAAAACACAACTGAAAGAAACAAAACTGAGAGACTATTAAAAAAAGCACCAAAAATGCAACAAAATTCAACTGAAAGCGACAAAAAGTAACCAAAACGTGACTCTGACTTGATCTCGTGCTAAAGCGCCGTGTTTCCGCTGATGCTAACTTATATGTGGAGCCTTAGCAACAGCAACACAAAGCTAGCAAAGCACGTTAGCAACAGCTGTTTCCTGTTTGTCCAAATGTGGTGTTTCCAGGTCAGAATGCGTCTGACATGATTCATAAAGAGAGGTTCAAACGCGGCGTCGAGGCTTTGCACACAAGGGAAAGACATGAGGCAAAACTGTTCCTGCGCACGCTTTAGCCACGCCCCTCACACACACACACACACACACACGGAGCGTCTAAACGTCTTTTTGAAAAGTGTAATTCAGGTATGATTCGACACTGGGCCTTGTACTGTAGCAGGCAGCGCGGTCAAACACTTTTCTAAACCACTTGTTCCAGAGTCTGAGGTCACGATGAGCCCTGGGAGGTCAAAGGTCGCTCGCTCCTGTGGAAGCCGTGTTTGTAAAGGACGCGACCTGCATCTCGGCTCAGATCTAAATCACATCCCTCGTCCTCACGTCTTGTTTTTCTGCAGAGAAAAGATCTGCTTTTGACTCAGTTTCTGCCGTCGTCATGGAAACTGCAGCTTTTTATTTCAAATGGGCTGAACTTTTCCCCCAGAGCGTCTTCAGAGAGAGAGAGAGGCTCGTTAGACTGGAGATGTGGAGACGCACTGTGCTTTTGTGGGATTGTTGTGGTGTTTTTGGCAGTATTCACCTGCCATTTGCTGCATGTCCTTCCTTCTCTCTCATCCCCACGTCACGCTAACACGGTCCTGTCTGATAAAAGGTGTTGGTTTGTGCTTCTGAATCCTGTGTGTGTGACAGTAAACCCGAGTGTGACACGGTGAAGACCTGGACTGACAGGAGAAGAAAGACCCCTCAAACGTGTATGAATCACTCTCAAAACTGCTTTAAAACATGAAATTAAATAAACTCCCAGTAATTAAATGACTAAAGCGTTAGTGTTTGTACTAACGAAGTCTCACATTTTAACGAGCAAAAATGAATGTCTCAAAACAAATATTATAATAATATATTTTTGTTTTTTTCAATAATTAAAAAAAATATTCTTTTCTTTCGCTGGGCTAGCGCTCACACGCTGGGCTAGCGCTCACACGCTGGGCTAGTGGGCTAGCGTCACACGCTGGGCTAACGCTCACACGCTGGGCTAGCGTCACACACTGGGCTAGCTCACACGCTGGGCTAGCGCTCACACACACTGGGCTAGCGCACACGCTCACACACACACGCTGGGCTAGCGTCACACGCTGGGCTAGCGCTCACACGCTGGGCTAGCGCTCACACACACTGGGCTAGCGCTCACACGCTGGGCTAACGCTCACACGCTGGGCTAGCGTCACACGCTGGGCTAGCGTCACACGCTGGGCTAGCGTCACACGCTGGGCTAGCGTCACACACACTGGGCTAACGCTCACACGCTGGGCTAACGCTCACGCGCTGGGCTAGCGTCATGTCTGGACTTGTAAGCGAGAAGGAGGTGGACACTGCAGACTCGTATCTGCAGAACCAGACGGACTCGGCCGGAGGTCTGAATGTGTGAACCTGTTTAACTCCTCACCTTATCTCCCCCGCACACGGGTGACGTCACCCGAGGAGACATTCAGAAACACACCTCTCTCTCTCCTCTGACCACAGCGGCACAATCAAACGGTCACCTGAGCCGCTGAGACCCACAAAGGCCCCGAGATACTGTTTCAGTCCCAGTCCTGCCCAGGTCCTGCTCTGCGCCTGAACCTTGGACTTATGTAAGACGTCTGGGGCCGTTTAGGACAAGAGCAGGACTAAACCTGGACTGAACCAGGACTAAACCTGGACTAAACCTGGACTGAAACAGGACTAAACCTGGACTAAACCAGGACTAAACCAGGACTAAACCTGGACTGAAACAGGACTAAACCTGGACTAAACCTGGACTAAACCAGGACTAAAGCGGGACTAAACCAGGACTAACCAGGACTAAACCTGGACTAAACCAGGACTAAACCAGGACTAAACTAAACAGGACTAAACCAGGACTAAACCAGGACTGACCGACGCTGAACCAGGACTTAAACCAGACTAAAACCTGCGACTAAACCAGGACTAACTGGACTGAACCAGGACTAAACTGGACTACAAACCTGGATTAAACCTGGACTAAACCAGGACTAAAGCCAGGGACTAAACCAGGACTAAACCACTAAACCAGGACTAAACCTGGACTGAACCAGGACTAAACCTGGACTAAACCTGGACTAAACCTGGACTAACCTGGACTAAACAGGACTAAACCAGGACTAAACCAGGACTGAAACCAGGACTAAACCAGGACTAAACCTGGACTAAACCAGGACTAAACCTGGACTGAACCAGGACTAAACCTGGACTAAACCTGGACTGAACCAGGACTAAACCTGGATTAAACCTGGACTAAACCAGGACTAAAGCGGGACTAAACCAGGACTAAACCAGGACTAAACCTGGACTGAACCAGGACTAAACCTGGACTAAACCTGGACTAAACCTGGACTAAACCAGGACTAAACCTGGACTGAACCAGGACCAGGACTAAACCTGGACTAAACCTAAAACCAGGACTAAACCAGACTAAACCTGGACTGAACCAGGACTAAACCTGGACTAAAACAGGACTAAACCTGGACTAAACTGGACTAAACCTGGACTAACCAGGACTAAACTGGACTAAACCTGGACAACCAGGACTAAACGGGACTAAACCAGGACTAAACCTGGACTAAACCAGGACTAAACCTGGACTCACTCTCTCTTCATTCTTTCAGTCAGTCTGTCCCAGGGCAGAAGTGACTTTGTTTTCTCGACTTTGGCCATTTTAGAAGTTTAGAATGTTACTTCCTGGTTGGACTGCAGCAGATGTGCCCTACTTTGCGAGCTTAACTGTTACCTAGCAACCATAATGTAAACACAATAGCTGTTTAAAGAGCACACGACTGATTCTTCTGTTTTTCTAATTCTGACCCCGTTTGGTGGGAGGGCATCTGTGGTAATATGAGCACAGTTTTACTTCCGTTAAGTTTGTGAAGAAATGTTGAAAAATCAGAGTTTAAAATGACAGGAAGTAGAACTGAGTCCCTCTGTGATGTCATCAGTGTGCGACACTTAACCGACACTTTTCTGACCGTTTAAACCGTGGTTGGACTAAATAAAGGTGTTTTATGGTGTTATTGTGTGTCAGATCAGAACTGTCATGTCACTTATGTGGATTTGGGCTCTTGTTGCTAGGTAACAGCTGTGGAACGCTCATGTCCAACCAGGAAGTGACATTGCAAACGCCACCAAAACTGTGAAATTGGACAAAAATAGGCTAAATATGTTGCACAAATCTGAAATATAATCGCGTTCACATCATTTCCGTGAAACGTCGCGAGCACTTAAACCGTGTGACTCCGAACATGAACATTTCACCCTCGCCTCGCTCTGGGGTCAAGTTGGGGTCAAGTTGTCCCCCGCCACACGCTCATGAACCAAAGCCCACAAAAGCCTGATAATGGGCCGTCGTGTCGGGACGCGCCGCTCTCGGACACGTCCCGTTTTGGCCCGCGCGCTCGTTATGAATAAATGATGTTTGTAATGAAGCCGCTTGTAGAACACGGGTCGGGAGTGGCACCCGGCTCGGTCCACGTCTGTTCGGTGACTTCATCATGTGCATTAATACTGGGCTTTAACACGTTTTACACCGATGAAGTGGTGAAAAGTCACTCACAGAAATCACACTCATTTCAGCCTTTTGGACATGAATTCACCCAAACGAAGGTCTGAACTTCATAATCATGTGTTTGCGCTCGTTTGGCGCTTTGTACGACCGAACTGTCATTTGTGTGCATGAATTCAGTCCTATTTGGTCATGAATGTGTGATGTTTTATTTACTTTTTGCCGGTCGTTTGTGAATTTGAGTCTTTGTGAAACGGTGTCAAACTTCAATCGTGGAATCTGAAATCTCAGTGCGGTTTCAGCTCTAGTCTAGCGGACATGCTCTGCGGAGAGGCGAGCCCGTTCGCTGCAGTGAACGAATGAATGTTTCTCCAGGTCATTTTGGGGCAAAAGTGTCTCGTGTCACGTCACTTTTCCAAACGTGCTCCTCCTCCTCCTGCTCCTCTTCGTCCTCCTCCTCCTGCTCCTCTTCCTCTCCTGCTCCTCTTTCTCCTCCTCTACTGCTCCTCTTCTCCTCCTCTTCCTCTTCCTCCTCTGCTCCTTTCTCTTCCTCCTCCTCCTGCTCCTCTCCTCCTCCTCCTCTTCCTCCTCTGCTCCTCTCTCTCCTCCTCCTCTCTCTTCCTCCTCCTGCCTCCTCTTCTCTCTCTCTCCTCCTCTGTCCCTCTGCTCCTCTCTCCTCCTGCCTCCTCCTTTCTCCCTCCTGCTCCTGCTCCTCTTCTTCCCCCTCCTGCTCCTCTTCTTCCCCCTCCTGCTCCTCTTCCTCCTCCTCCTCCTGCTCCTCTTTCTCCTCCTGCTCCTGCTCCTCTTCTTCCCCCTCCTGCTCCTCTTCCTCCTCCTCCACCTGCTCCTTTTTCTCCTCCTGCTCCTGCTCCTCTTCTTCCCCCTCCTGCTCCTCTTCTTCCTCCTCCTGCTGCAGCTAACACGACGCCGGCGCTAACACGACGCCGGCGCTAACACGACGCCGGCGCTAACACGACGCGCCGGCGCTCACAGATGGCGGGGGTGTGGTCAAATACATTAAAGAGCGCCGGCGTCACGCTCCAGGGCCCCGGAGCACTCAGCAGATGGCCGCGGCGTCAGGTGAAGATCTGAGCTTGTACGACACGTCTTCATCCACCAGGGGGCTTCTTGGTACAGTTATAGTCGCCTGTCGGCAAACGTAAAGAGGCCTACAAACCTGTGAGGATCTGTCAGGGTGGCAGAGTGGTTAGTACTGTCGCACACTGGCCCTGGCAGGTTTAACCCTTCACTCCTCCGACAGTACGAGCTTTGAAATGAAAACAATACACTATATATGGTGTTGTCATATAATGTCACATGGTTTAGTCGAGCTGAATGAATGAGTGAATGCACATCTGCACTTTCACAAACGCCACTCATCTACAGTTAATCACGTCTGAATCTACTTTTTTATATGGGTAAATTTTTATTATTATTATTATTATTACTATTATTAATATTATATGAATATGTATCGTGATTGCCTCTGCCTTAATATTACTCTAAAAAAGTCTGTTTTTGTCATGAACTCGCAATGGAATGAAACTGACTTAAAGCGCCCCCTACAGGTCGGACGACTCATTGAACTAAAATGCAGATTAGATAAATATATTTTGAATTCTGCAAAAAATTCTAAACATGTTCTCACAGAATAGCAAATGTTTTAGGTTTATAATTTCACTTCCTGTTTGTAATCGATGACATCACAGTAGGAAATTACCCAGCAACCACTGGGGCAAAACTCATCGAATGTCACGTGACAACTACAAATACATGAGAGCGACTTTATTTTGTTGAATTCATGTTTAGAGTCAAAAAAGTTGTTTCTTTGTGTAAATTCTGCATAAACTTTGACTGGAATGAGTGTCCCTGGTGTGATGTCACTTCCTGTCCCTGTTGTGATGTCACTTCCTGTCCCTGGTGTGATGTCACTTCCTGTCATTTCCCACACATTTTTCCACCTTTCCTCCACAAATACGTGCTCGATCGGCGTCAAACTATCATTTCCATGTCCGACAGGTTTAAACACCAAACAGTCAGAAGCCCGTCGTAAACGCCACTTTAATGTTTCCCTCTTGTTTGGAGAACATACAAACGCCACATGAAGGTCCAGGACTCAAACCAGGACCTTCCGCTAACCACTCTGCCACCGTTCCCTCCCTCCCTTCGCTCATGCTGTGTGCGAAAACCTGCGGCTCTTGAATTTGAATGCGGAGCTTCAAAGTGCCGCGTCTTGTGTGGTCACCGACAAACGGGCTCGGGACGCACACGCCGGTCAAAACGGGCACCGCCGGCGCCAGGCAGCGCCCCAGGCCCCTCCGTCCCCCCATTTCGAAAGCGCCCGAATGTCTCGGCGCGTTTGCCCGGCGATGTGTTTCAAAATTAACTCGTCCTGAAATGTTCGAGAAATCGCTGGAATTCGCTCTTGACTCTTGTTTACCGCCATCAGTTCGAGCAGTTGTTTTCTCTGTCTCTTGCAGATGGTGGTGCTGATGGACCCCCTGGAGGACCCCGACGACGTTCTCCGTGCCAACCGCTCCAGGGAGAAAACGTACATGTTCGACGTGGCCTTCGACTACACCGCCAGCCAGGTGCGTTTAGCTGCCACGAGCCGGGGAACGGGGCAAAACGGTGTCCGGGGGCAAACTGGGTTTTTTTACAGGGTGGCAGGGGGAAGGCGGGCACGAAATCAGAGGCTTCTCGTACCAACTTGGAAAAGAAAATAACAATAATTTGCTTGCCGGATTCCTCCCATAAGACTGTTATTATTTCTCAGATAGTTTCCGGATCCACCCAACCCTTCCAAACGTGATTGACTCTCAAAAAACAAAAAAAACATTACCCGCAAATGCCCAGAATGGCCTTCAAAATGCATCGTTGTGACCAGTAATCTGCACTAGTGTCGAACAAACTAGTCCTTCTGTTGTCACATGGTCAGGGTCAAAGTTTAACCTGATGTTGTGTTCCAGGAGGAGGTCTACAGAGGCACCACCAAAGGCCTGATCGAGGGCCTCATCTCTGGGTACAACGCCACCGTGTTCGCCTACGGACCCACAGGTGACTCCAGACCAGACCAGATGAGACCAGACCAGACCAGAGCAGTTGAGACCAGTCCAGACCAGATACCAGACCAGACCTGACCAGTCTGCTTAGTTTTGTCTTCAACATTTTGATGAAGAGAATGTTACAAAAGTGTGACTCAGCTGTTTCTGTCAAACTCATTTTAACCTCTGAAAATGTAAAAATGTTCTGGAACTCCACTTTTGTCCTAATTTGTCTCCAATCTGTGTGTGTGTGCCCTGTGCCCGTGTGCCCGTGCCCGTGCCCGGTGTGCCCCGTGCCCGTGTGCCCCGTGCCCGTGTGCCCCGTGCCCGTGTGCCCCGTGCCCGTGTGCAGGCTGTGGTAAAACCTACACGATGCTGGGCACAGATAAAGAGCCTGGGATCTACGTCCGAACCTTAAACGATCTGTTTCGTGCCATCGAGGAGACGAGCGGCGACATGCTGTACTCTGTGTCCATGTCCTACCTGGAGGTACGCCCCTAAACACAGGCCACACCCACTGAGAAACAGGATCAGGTGTGGGTGAAATCATGTCCTGGTTTAGCCCTGGTTTAATCCTGGTTTAGACCTGGTTTAGACCTGGTTTAGCCCTGGTTTAGTCCTGGTTTAGTCCTGGTTTAGCCCTAGTTTAGCCCTGGTTTAGCCCTGGTTTAGCCCTGCTTTAGTCCTGGTTTAGCCCTGGTTTAGCCCTGGTTTAGCCCTGGTTTAGTCCTGGTTTAGTCCTGTACATGTGTCTGTACTTTGGCTTGTGGTTTATTTGCAGTCTCCAGGGAGAGACCATTGTCCTGGTCTCAGTAAAAGCTTTTACTGCCTCTGCACATTTACTCCTCTCTCTCTCCCCCTCTCTTCCTCCTCTCTCTCTCTCTCCCCTTCCTCTCTCCCCTTCCCTCTCTCTCCCCCCCCTCTCCCCCTCTCCCCTCCCTCTCTCTCCCTCTCCCCCCTCCCTCTAATCTTGACATCCTTAGCTACCACCACAAAGTATTTAAAGTGCCTTAAAAGGTGACTGTGTGGTTGATAGTGGGAGTGCTGATCCAGACCCGACCTGGACCAGACCCAGACCCGGACCAGACCCAGACCGGACCCAGACCCAGACCCGACCCAGACCCAGACCCAGACCCAGACAGGAAAACCAGACGGTTCATTTGAAGTCTAACTGAGCCACTGTCATCCAAACTTTTCTTAATTAGATTTGTATACATTATTCTGTTCTGCTCGTGTCCTTCAGATCTATAACGAGATGATCCGAGACCTGCTGAACCCGTCCTCTGGATTCTTGGACCTGAGAGAAGACTCTAAAGGAGTGATCCAGGTGGCAGGGATCACCGAGGTCTCCACCATCAACGCTCAAGAGGTCAGACCTGAGGCCGACCTGGGTTAGACCTGAGCCGGACCTGAGCCGGACCTGAGCCGGACCTGAGCCGCGACCTGGTCAGACCTGAACCGGATCTGGGTTAGACCTGGTTTAGACCTGGTTTAGACCTGGTTTAGACCGGTTTAGACCTGGTTTAGACTTGGTTTAGTCAGATGTAGGTTACTCCTGGGTTAGTTCCGAATTAGACCTGATGTAGTCCTGGAGTAGACCTGGTTTAGGCCGGATCGGTCCTGGTCTGGAGCTTGTTTTTAATGCTGAGTTTTCCTGTTTGTTATGGTTTGTTTTGCATGAACTTGGTCGAGTCTTAGTTCAGACCTGCATAAACCCATTCAGTCGGACCTAATTTAGTTTCTGAGTTTAGTTCAGTCCTGGTCCGGCAGAGGCTCACGCTGTTCTCTGACTGCGCTGTTCCTGACTGCGCTGTTCCTGACTGCGCTGTTCCTGACTGCGCTGTTCCTGACTGCCATTGCCTGTTTGCGCAGTTGTTCCTGACTGCCGCTGTTTCCTGACTGCGCTGTTCTGACTGCGCTGTTCCTGACTGCGTTGCCTGTCTGCGTTGTTTCCTGACTGCGTTGTTCCTGACTGCGTTGTTCCTGACTGCGTTGTTCCTGACCTGCGCTGTTACTGACTGCGTTGCCTGTCTGCGTTGTTCCTGACTGCGTTGGCTTCCTGACTGCGTTGTTCCTGACTGCGTTGTTTCCTGACTGCGTTGACTGCGTTGTTCCTGACTGCTTGTTTTCCTGACTGCGTTGTTTCCTGACTGGGTTGTTTCCTGACTGGGTTGTTCTGACTGCGTGTTTCCTGACTGCGTTGCCTGTTTGCGCAGTTGTTCCTGACTGCGTTGTTCCTGACTGCGTTGTCCCTGACTTCGACTGCGTGTTTTTCCTGACTGCGTTGTTTCCTGACTGCGTTGTTTCCTGACTGCGTTGTTTCCTGACTGCGTTGTTCCTGACTGCGTTGTTTCCTGACTGCGTTGCCCGTCTGCGCACACAGATCATGGAGCTGCTGGTGCGGGGGAACAGGCAGCGCACGCAGGAGCCGACCGCGGCCAACCAGACGTCGTCCCGCTCCCACGCTCTGCTGCAGGTGTGCGTGAAGCAGCAGAGTCGCAGCCCGGACCTGCAGCAGGAGGTCCGCTTCGCCAGGCTCTTCATGATCGACCTGGCCGGCTCCGAACGCGCCGCGCAGGTCAGACTCTCTCAGGGTCCTGCGGGTGTGGCACAGCTCAGGAGAAACAGAGAAGGAGCGCGTCATTAACCTTCGTCTCCTGTTCTCCCCCTTTCTCTCCCTCGCTCTTCCTTCCAGACCTCCTCAGTCTCTCCTCTCCTCATCTCCTGCTCTTCTCTCCTCTTCGCCTCTCCATCCTTCTCTCTGTTCAAACTCAGTTCCGTCATTGGTTCGGCTGCTGCTGCTCGTTGTCTTGTGACTTTATATGAAACTTAAGCAGAGGGGGCCACCTGCTGGACACTGGTGATAGCACAACTCCTGGGGTAGTTCCTGTGTTTGAGTTCAGACGCGTATATTTCACGTTTTAAATTGTTCGCGAACATCTCAGAGAAGAAGAGTCCAAACGAGCCTTTCACGCAGGTCGAGCTCTCATGGAGACGCCTTTGTTTCAGACGCAGAACCGAGGGCAGCGTCTGAAGGAAGGAGCGCACATAAACCGCTCGCTGCTCGCGCTGGGGAACTGCATCAACGCCCTGAGCGACAAGAACGGCCACAAGTACGTCAACTACCGGGACAGCAAGCTCACCAGGCTGCTGAAGGTACGGCCGCGCCCGCTTTGACCCGGACCGCCCGGGCACGGGACAAATGTGCTGTGTTTGCTCTCTGGACAGGACTCTTTAGGAGGAAACAGCCGGACGGTGATGATCGCGCACATCTCACCAGCCTCGTCTGCGTTTGAGGAGTCCAGGAACACGCTGACCTACGCCGACCGCGCCAAGAGCATCCGGACACGGGTGAGTCAGGGCGCGCGGGCGAGTCAGGGCGCGCGGGCACGGGTGAGTCAGGGCGCACGGGTGAGTCAGGGCGCGCAGGCACGGGTGAGTCAGGGCGCGCGGGGCACGGGTGAGTCAGGGCGCGCGGGCGAGTAGGGCGCACGGGTGAGTCAGGGCGCGCAGGCGGGTGAGTCAGGGAGCGCGGGCACGGGTGAGTCAGGGCGCGCGGGCGAGTCAGGGCGCACGGCACGGGTGAGTCAGGGCCGCGGACGGTGAGTCAGAGCGCGCGGGCGAGTCAGGGCATCAAGGGCAAGGGTAGAGAGAATCAGCTAGAGCGTAGTTGGCATAGAGAAGATATAGAGTTGTCTCGGTGGGAGTAGGAGCGGGTGACAGGTGTGGTTGACCGTCGAGCGACAGCACTGGTCAATTTAAGGTGTGGCACGGAGAGGACGTCAGGTTGTAGTCTCTGATGTCGCAGGCGGCTTGTCTTGGGGGTGGGGTATGGGATTTCGGAGGTATGCCTTGATTGTTCAGTGTCCTGTGTCGGCAGGAGGAGAGTTGGCGGGGAGGGCGTATCCGCTGGTGAGGCAAGAGGGTGGGGGTGTAGGCGGGCAAAGGTAGTCCAGAGGCGGCGCAAGAAGGGAGGATGCAGAGGCGCGCGGGGGCACGGGGTAAGGAGTTTCAGGGCGCGCCGCGGGAACACGCAGTCACGGGGTTACGGGCACGGGGGGTCCGGTCGCGTACGGCGAGGGGAGAGTGGGGCGCGGAACGCTTGAGGCGAAGGTGAAGCCCAGGGGCGACGGCGGTTTAGAAAGTGTTAGGCGAGAGTCAGGGGCACGTTGGTCACTCCTTTGTAGTGCAGTTTTTTCGATTTGGTCTGGCCAGCAGAGGGGCCTTGGGGCTTTATGATTGGTGAGCAGAGGATACCGTCAGGGCGGAGACACCACGCCACAGCACGGGCAAGCGCATAGAGGTTGTCTTGCTCAGACGAAGAGTGGGATCCTGAGTCAGCTTACGGGCACCGGGAGATGTCAAGGGACGCACGGGGCCACGGATATCCAGGTGTCGTAGCAGCGGCAACGGGGGAGTAGTCAGTAGAGCGTAACGGCGCACGGGGAGTCCAGGCGCGGACGGGTGGGGCCACTGGTGAGTCAGCTAGAGCGCCTACGACGGGTGAGACATGCACGGGCGCGTGCCGCTGGTGGCTGGGAATCCATACTCTTGCTCGAGGTCAGGGCGATATCAGGCACAGGTGAAGTCTAAAGGGCGCTCGCGCGGTGCCACGGGCATTAGTCAGCGGCAGCACGGGCACAGGTGAGTCAGTGCGCGCGGGATGAGTCTATGGGGGCGTCGGCTCAGCACCGGGAGAGTACGAGCGGCGACGGGCCACGGCGGATTAGGTGCAGGGGTACGGGCACCGGGCGAGTAGTGCAGCGGCGGCAACGCGCGCACGTGGAGTCAGGCGCACGGGGCACGGGTGAGTCAGGGCGCGCGGGTTCCTTCTGTTGGCTTAAACTTCCTCAGTTTAGTGTGACGGCAGCGGAGTTGGGGCACGTTCAGGGCATAAGAGATGTATGACCGGTGGGCAGAGGGTGTGGTAAGCAGCTGGTCATTTTTGGTGGGCAGGGATGATGGCGGAAACTCGAGGTCGTTGGTGGGCTGTGGGTTTCTCCACGTTCTGGAAAGAAGAACCTCCTGAAAGTGACGTACCACATGCTCAGTACACCAGCATCAATCGCGAGACTAAAGAGGGAAAGATATCCAGAGGGCACTTGACATGTCACAGAAGAATCAGCGCGAGCAAAGATGGCCGAAAGACTCACGAGCCTAGAGAGGGCCGTATATGCGTCCGCCCGTACGTCAGAGGGTGAGGGCATAACTGGGCAGGATGCACCAAAGACCTAGGAGTAGGGCCAGGCACGGGCAGGTGCACTGGGGGGGAGAGAGAGAGGCGGAGCGGCATGCAGGCGAGGGACCGTGGAGAGGAGGGCATATGGGGGAGGACGGGCGCTGGAGGGCATGTGGGGAGGGCATAAGTTACCCAAGGGAGGCACGGGGGAGGGGCACAGGGCGACGGAAGGGGCAACGGGGGCGAGGGCAACGGGGGAGCGCCATGGGCACGGCCAGGGGAGGAGCAACTTCGGGCCTTGGGGGGACGTTGGCGGCGGCGAAGGTAGGGTTCAACGGGTGGTTGAGGAGGATTTTTTGACGCCGGGAGGGCAGTGGGCGCACTGGCAGGGGCGTTTGGGGATGGGCACGGGGGGAGGGCACGGGAGGGCAAGGGAGGCAGGGGGGGGCAGGGAGGGCACGGGGGGAGGGCACGGGGAGGGCCACGGGGAGGGCACGGGGAGGGCACCGGGAGGGCAACCGGGGGGCACCAGGAGAGGGCACGGGGGGAGGGCATGGGGGAGGGCACCGGAGGGCACGCATGGGGGAGGGCACGGGGAGGGCACCGGGAGGGCACGGGGGGAGGGCACGGGGAGGGAAAAGCGCTGGGGAGGTCAGGGCACCGGGAGGCGACCGGGAAGGGCTCACGTGGCGGCGTGATGACGGCATATGGGGAGAGGCGGGACGGAACAGAGGAGGGTGGAAGCACGGCAAGGAGCAACGAGGGAGAGGGCGAGCCGGTGGAGTAGCGGTGGACAAAGAGCGCCGGGGAAGGAGAGCATCAAGCAGGCGGGAGGCTGGGCACGGGGACGGCACCAGGGGGAGGCGGCGATCGGAGGGGGGGCGGCAAGGGCATAGGGTAGGTAGCTGGGAGCTGCACGTTGGGGTAGGGGTGAACAGGGGGAAGGGGGTCAGATAGGTGGGAGGCCGAAAAAGGGGAGGCACTGGGCAGCTGGGGCGCTGGACGCGCGCTTGTGGGGGGTTGGCAACGTGGGGGTGGTAAGGCAACACTGGTGGGTAGGGGACATTAGGAGTAGGGCACTTTGGTTGGGGGCACTGAGAGGGGAGGGCATCGGGGAGGTGTAGGGGAGGCAGCGGGGGGAGGGGCACTGGGGAGGGCCAGGAGGGCAACGGGGGAACGGGCTGGAAGATTGGTGGAGGGCATGCGGGAGCCCGTTGCTATTTGAGAGAGGTCACGGGGGGCACCGGGGGGTCTCGTTGTAGTGTTAACTATATATAATACAAGAGGTAATACTAAGATGACTCTTATATTATGCTCTAGGGGATTAGATATAGAGGACTGGTCCATAATTATCATATTTACCAGTACTAAATATAACTCCAGAATCTTGGTTCCGGTGCAGCTCGTACTGTTAGTATTAGTATAAGTATATAGCTGAGTGTAGTCACGCGCGCTGGTACGACTGTGAGGTGGTACTCAGAATGCAGACAGTTTGCCGAGTAGTATATATAGTGTACATAGTAAATCATTTAGTGGTAGTTTAGTGATGGATTGTAAACACCCGGTGGCGGAATTCCACGTGACTAGAATGAAAGTTTAGATAAGGACAACCACGGTATAGTATATAACGTAGATAAGAACATGCGCAGTAAGAAAGAGATTGTGTTCTGGTGCGGTCGTACTGGTAGTATATATAGTGTAATAAAAAATCCCCGGCAGTGCGTGGTATCGTATTCTTGTGACTTATAGCTATGTAACGAGAATCAGTGAATTAGGTATACTTCAGGAAACAACCCCAGAAGGTGGTACGGAACCTGGATACATGTATTCGCAATCAAATGGGATATAACATTTGTACTTATCACTGAACAATGAGGGATTTACACCAAAGGAAGCTCGAAGCCCACCACCGTCCACGGCGCAGGTTGTTCGGCCAGTCGTAGCTACTAGTATATAAGAGTACAGCTCGGCTGTGAAGATAAACCGTGCAAGTGTACTCGCTAACGTGCTATCCTCGGTGATGTCGATCAATAAACACACAGCGGAGTAGGCGAGTGGAATGCAACAAGTTCATCTTCGTGTCATCATGCTGAGTCAGCTCATGCAAGTTTGTAAATTTATACCCATTTTTTGTTGGGAGTGGAGCGAGTTACGTAGGAGAGGAAACACTTGGTCGCAGTAAATCGTGACTGGCTGTCGTATCGATATAGTGCCGTATAGGTACATTCTTTATAAGGAACGCACGAGGGCCCGGCGCACGTTTTTTCCTCGTCGCGCGGCTTTCTCACTTCTTTTTTTGGCAAAAGAAGGGCTAATTCGGCACAAACCTAGGAAAATAGACTCAGGGACTAGTAAGGTTCTGGGATTAGTTTATTATTATTTCGGAAGCGAGCGAATAGTTAAACTACATTACAACGGGTACGGGAATGCAGTACACGGTACTTGGTAACGAATATTATTACGCACAGATAATAATATACAAAACAAAGTCAACCAAAAACGCTCAGAGATGCCAGGTACTGGCGCTGGGCCATCGCGGGTGTTTGAGGTGCAATTGCGTGATTGCTACCCTAGTGAATAATAAGTAGTATAAATATATGATAGAAAGGGGTAGAAAGTTGATATGTGAACGTTGACAATGAACTAGGTGCGGGTCAGGTAATTAGACGTGGTACGTATCCTACTGATTCCATGAAGCGGTTATAATATACTGGCGTGCTTCCATATCGTCCACCCAATTCACCCATACCCCAAAAACACCGTGTGCAATGAATATAGACTTTCTCTACACTGCACCCTGGTGGCTACATTAAAAATAGGTCAGGGCCTACTCCCAAACGTACGCGGTCCCGCGTCGTAGTGTGACCCTGTAGTAATATACTACAGAATGTAACACTCATACTCATGCCAATTAGCTGACAAAACACGCTTCTTTTCGCCAACTTGTGGTAAGGTGTTGTATTTATAGATTATGATTCAGTTTACTTTTTGCATTAAAGGGCAGGGGCCAACCATATTTATTTTCAATAAGGTGTGTTTGACGTCTTCTTTCTTGGGGTCGCATTTGAAGAGGGTTCGCTGTTGCCAGCTGCTGTGACTGTCAGGTCTATTCCTTAATTTTTTATATTTTGCTAGATTTATAATATTCTAGTTTTGGTCTTCAACACCGGTGTCTATAAGTTACGTTACGCTAGTACGTTATATTTTATAAGGTTAAACGCTCAAGGGGTAATTATGTAAAAGAATATCTCCTGGTTTGCGGTCTAGCTAACTGTTATGTAATAACTTAGATAATAAATATAAGTGACCAAGGCAGGCAGCATGTCCGGGAGAAGATGAATAAACAGGACTCTTGGGGAACGCTGTCGGAAATATCAGGCATAGGCGGTCGTACTGGAATTAGTGGGTAATATATACTAGGGTAACTGATATTATCTTCGCTTAGAATTATCATGGAAAAAGGACTGCACAATATAATTCCAGTGTCATCTACAGGGGTCAAGAAGTCCACATTTTTTCAAAAGCAAGAAAAACTCTACTTAACCAACTCCGAGGGCAGTGATCGTTTCGGGCTTGTATCGCTCATAAAAACTGTCAATAAAGGAAAGGCTGGCATTTGGGATCAAGACTCGCGTGTGGACAATAAGCATAAGCGATACAATTAAAGTGATACTATAATACGGTGCTCACATACTAATAATATACATCACAGAACAGATTTTTTACCACTTTCAGACGGACTGGAAGTAAAATTGGAAACAAAGGAAAAATTTAATACATGACGGTGGCAAAAGGAGAGCAGACACTACGAGAGAGTAAGGGTCGGTTCGTCGATAACGGAAGGCTGTTAAGGATAGAACGTCATCTGGAGATTGTTAGTGAGTGAAATACGCTGCGCACTGAGAAATGGAACAGGATGTCGCATATGCATAAACTAGTGATAAATCACAGTTCTTTATTACAGCAATAGTGTATGATTTCTTAGTAGAATATTTTAATACGGTTAATCTCACTAATTGTCTTATTTTTGAGCCACACTGGAGGAGTTAAAACAAGGCTGACTCTGTGTGTCGGCTAGGCCGGTCGTCGTGTAGGATATCATATGGCGGTTAGTAACGGAGCTGGGCACGCTCTCGCTCACTCTAGAAAACCTCATTCTTGAAGTTATGGCTGCGAGTGTACTGTAGTATAACTATTATTTGTAATTAAAATTGGTAAATATCAAAAACATCTCACAAGTGGACGCCTCTTCCAAACATCGAGCAGGAAGATAAAAAAGTTGAGGTGGCGGTCGTACTCGTGCTGTCATAATTCAGCTGAACGCAATGAGTTGGTGAGCTACTAGAGATCTGCCACCGGATAGACGATGGAGGGATATTTCTTTGTACTGTAGTTTTTACTATTCCGGCTGGAGAGGTAGGTATTGTAAAGAAAATGGGGCCCACAACTCATTAATAGGCAGAGGTGGAGTGGAAGATTGCCAGGGAGACGTGCGCCGCACTGCTTCCTTTGTGGCAAATAGACCTCGGCCCTGGGACATGGCGTATATCTAGTAATTATTACCTTCGGTCGGTCGTACTGTAGTATATATAGTATATATACCCCGGTGCGGTCGTACTGTAGTATATATAGTATATATACCCCGGTGCGGTCGTACTGTAGTATATATAGTATATATACCCCGGTGCGGTCGTACTGTAGTGTATATAGTATATATACCCCGGTGCGGTCGTACTGTAGTATATATAGTATATATACCCCGGTGCGGTCGTACTGTAGTGTGCTCTGTCTCCTCAGCCCAGGTTCAGGCTCACTCGTCTCACCAGAGCAGAGCGGAGGTGGAGCGTCTTCGGGAGCAGCTCCTTCAGGGCTTCAGGGAGCAGATGGAGATCAGGAGGAACCTGATGGAGCTGGAGAACTCCAACATGGAGCTGCAGGTGGAGACGTCCAGGCACCTGCTCATCATCGCAGAGTACGAGCACAAACACCACCGCCTCACTTCCTCAGGATGTCTGATCCTTGTTTGGTTCGGGCTTAGCACTTCTGACTCACAGTTGTTCACACTCACATCAGTCTAAGATCTCAACACGTCAAACTCATGACTCGTTTAAACAGCTCTTTTTCTGATTCAGCGTTTGAACATAATGTGCAAATGTAAAATGCCAGTTGTTGTTGTCGTGGTGATGAATGTGTTGTGTTCAAAGCTGGGAGCAGGAGCGCAGCCGGCGCAGGAGGAAATGGAGGTCGGAGCAGAAGAAGGAGAGCGAGAGCAAAGAGGAGAGCGAGAAGGAGTGGGACAGCTCCGAGTCTGCTCCTGAATCCTCCGAGACCCGAGAAGTGTCCACGGCCCGAGAGAACCTGCTGCTGCTGATGAGCGAGCAGAGACGCATCCACAGGCAGAAGGTCAGGCTACGAGAGCTTCTTCACCTCGTTCACCTGGTCCTGCTTTAGACCTGCTTAGACCCTTCACCCTCTCACTCCTCCTGCTCTCTCACTCCTCTTCTCCTTCTCTCGCTTCACCCCCTTCACTCTTCTCCCTCTACTTCTCTCTCTCTCTCTCTCTCTTCTCCTCTTCACTTCACTAACCTCTCTTTGCTCCTCTCTCCTCCTCTCTCTCTCTCACTCTCCTCTCACTCCTCTCACCTCCTCTCACCCTCTCTCTCTTCTTCCCTCTCACTCTTCACTTACTCCTGCTTCATCTCTTCTCTCCTCTCGACCTCCTCCTCCTCTCACCTCCTCTACCTCCTCTGCACTCTGTCTCTCTCTTCTCTCTTCTCACCTCCTCTCACCTCTCTTCCCATCACCCTCTTTCCTCTTCTCTCTCCCACCTTTTCACTTTCATCACCCTCTCTCCTCTCATTTACCTCCTCCACCTCTCTCACTCTTCACTCACTACGATCTTCTCTCCTCTCACTCTCTCACTCTTCACTCTTCTCCTCCTCTACTTCTCTCTCCTCCTCTCACCTCCTCTCACCTCTCTCACTTCACCTCACACTCTCTTCTTCACCTCCTTCACTCCTCTCATCCTCTTTCTCCTCTAACCTCCTCTCACTCCTTCTTACTTCACCCCTCTCTCCTCCTCTCACTCCTTCTCACTCCCTCCTCTCTCCTCTCTCTCCTCTCTCCTTCT
Organism: Chaenogobius annularis; assembly: GCA_015082035.1. Taxonomy (NCBI): domain Eukaryota; kingdom Metazoa; phylum Chordata; class Actinopteri; order Gobiiformes; family Gobiidae; genus Chaenogobius; species Chaenogobius annularis. Next base: position 188,970 of record BJKM01000632.1, read on the forward strand.
CTCTCCGTCCTCTCTCCTCCTCACTCCTCTCAGCTCCCCCTCCTCACTCTCCTCTTTCTCTTCCTCCTCTCTCTCTCTCTCCTCCTCCTCATCTCCTCATCTCTCTTTCCCTCTTCTCCCTCCTCCTCTCCTCCTTCTCACCTCCTCTCACTCTCTTCTCCTCTCACTCCCCTCACCTCTCTCACCACCTCCACTCCTCTACTTCACCTCTCCTCTCACTCCTCTGCTCCTCTCTCACGCTTCCTCCTCGTCCCTCCTTACCTCCTCTCACTCCTCTCTCTTTCTAACACCTCCTCTCCTTCAGCTCACTCCTCTCCCTCTCTCTCCATCTCTCTCCTCTCATTCCTTCACCTCTCTCACCTTCACTCACTCCTCTCACTCATCTATCTCTCTCACTCTCTCTTACCTCTCTCTTCTTCACCTACTCCTCTCTCTCCTCTACTCGGTCTCTCTCCTTCACTCTTCTCTCGCTATCTCTCCTCCTCCTCACCTCCTCTCTCCTCCTCTCACTCTCTTCCTCTCACTGTCTCTCTCTGCTCTTCCTCTTCCTCCCTCACCTCCTCTCACTCTCTCGCCCTTTCTTACCTCCTTCACGCTCCTCTCACTTCCTCGTCCACTTCAACCTCACTCTCTCACCTCTCCTCTGGCTCTTCCTCTCACCTCCTCTCTCTCCTCTCTCCTCTCTCCCTCCTCTCACTTCTCTCCCGTCTCTTCCTCTCTCATCCTCTCATCTCTCACTTCGGGGCTCTTCTCCTCTTCTCTCCTGCTTCTCACCTCCTCTTCTCCTCTCTCACGCCTCCTCTCCTCACTCACCTCCTTTACTCTTCTCCTCTCACTCCTCGTCTCTACCTCTTCCCTCTACGTTCATTCCTCATCTCCTCTTCACTCTCTCATCTCTCATCTCTCGTCCTCTTCTTCTCCCTCTTCCTCACGTACGTCTCTACATGCTCTCTCCTCTCTACTCCTTCACCTCCTTCACTCCTCCTCTCCTTTCCATACTCCTCTCACTCTCTCTCCTCCTCTCACTTCCTTCACCTCCTTCACCTCCTCAGTCGTCTCTCCTTTCTGTCCTTAACTCCCTCTTCTTCTTTCTCTTCACTTCCTCTCTCCTCCTCTCACCTCCTCTACTCCTCTCTCTCCTCTCACCCTTCTCTTTCTCTCTCCTCTGTCACTTTCTTCACTCTTCTCCTCCTCTCACCTCCTCTCTTCCTCCTCACTCCTCTTCCTCCTTCACTCCTCTCTCCTCCTCTCACCTCTCTCACTCCTCTCACTCCTCTCATTCTCCTCTCACTTCCTCTCTCCTCCTCTCAACCTCCTATCAACGCTGCCTTTGCACCCTCTCGACTCCTCCTCTCCTCCTCTCTCCTCCTCTCTCCTCCTCTACCTCCTCTCTCCTCTCTCACCTCTCTTCTTCCCTCCTCACCACGTCCTGCTCACCCCTCTCCCTCACTTCACTCCTCTCACCTCCATCTCACTCCTCTCTCCCAGGGTGTTGGAGCGGCGTCTGGCTGCTCCGGCCCATCCTCTCACCTCCTCTCACTCCTCCACTTCCTCTCTCCCTCTCCCTCCTCTCACCTCCTCTCACCTCCTCCTCCTCTCTCCTCTCTCTCTCTCTCCCTCCTCTCACTCCTTTCCTCTTCACCTCCTCTCTCACTCCTCTCACCTCTCACTCTCTCTCACCTCCTCTCACCTCCTCTCACCTCTCTCTCCCAGGGCTCGTTGGAGCGGCGTCTGGCCCTGCTCCAGGCCCAGGCCAGAGCGTGGAGGACCTTCTGCCCCAGAGGGTGAGCTGTGAGGGGCAGAGGCAGGTGCTGGAGCTGCTCTGTAAAGTGCACGAGCTGGAGGTGGAGAAGGTGGAGATGCAGACGTCTGCTCTGCTCAAAGACAACCTGCTGCGGAGGAAGGACCACGTGATGCAGAGGTTTGAGAGCCACCGGCAGCTCTGCGACCAGATCATCCAGAGACAGAAGCAGTTCATCCACGGTGAGACTTCACCTTCTGCTCCTCATGAAACATGTTTTTTAACGTTCTCCTGTGTCTCCAGACCACAGCCTGCTGGTTCTTTAACGTTCTCCTGTGTCTCCAGACCACAGCCTCCTGGTTCTTTAACGTTCTCCTGTGTCTCCAGACCACAGCCTGGTTCCTGGTGTTTTAACGTTCTCGCTGTGTCTCCAGACACAGCCTCCTGGTTCTTTAACGTTCTCTGTGTCTCCAGACCACAGCCTCCTGGTTTTTTAACGTTCTCTCTGTGTCTCCAGACCACAGCCCCTGGTTCTTTAAACGTTCTCCTGTGTCTCAGACCACAGCCTGCCTGGTTCTTTAACGTTCTCTCCTGTGTCTCCAGACCACAGCCTCCTGGTTCTTTAACGTTCTCCTGTGTCTCCAGACCACAGCCTCCTGGTTTTTTAAACGTTCTCTGTGTCTCCAGACCACAGCCTCCTGGTTCTTTAACGTTCTCCTGTGTCTCCAGACCACAGCCTCTGGTTCTTTAACGTTTCTCTGTGTCTCCAGACCACAGCTCCTGTTCTTTAACGTTCTCCTGTGTCTCCAGACCACAGCCTCCTGGTTCTTTAACGTTCTCCTGTGTCTCCAGACCACAGCCTCCTGGTTCTTTAACGTTCTCCTGTGTCTCCAGACCACGCTCCTGGTTCTTTAACGTTTCCTGTGTCTCCAGACCAGCTCCTGGTTCTTTACGTTCTCTGTGTCTCCAGACCACAGCCTCTGGTTCTTTAACGTTCTCGTGTCTCCAGACACAGCCTCTGGTTCTTTAACGTTCTCCTGTGTCTCCAGACCACAGCCTCCTGGTTCTTTAACGTTCTCCTGTGTCTCCAGACCACAGCCTCCTGGTTCTTTAACGTTCTCCTGTGTCTCCAGACCACAGCCTGCCTGGTTCTTTAACGTTCTCCTGTGTCTCCAGACCACAGCCTGCTGGTTCTTTAACGTTCCTGTGTCTCCAGACCACAGCCTCCTGGTTTTTAACGTTCTCCTGTGTCTCCAGACTGCAGCTCTCCTGGTTCTTTAACGTTCTCCTGTGTCTCCAGACCTCAGCCTCCTGGTTTTTTAACGTTCTCCTGTGTCTCCAGACCAGACCACAGCCTCCTGGTTCTTTAACGTTCTCCTGTGTCTCCAGACCACAGCCTCCTGGTTCCTTTAACGTTCTCCTGTGTCTCCAGACCACAGCCTCCTGGTTCTTTAACGTTCTCCTGTGTCTCCAGACCACAGCCCTCCTGTTCTTTAACGTTCTCCTGTGTCTCCAGACCACAGCCTCCTGGTTCTTTAACGTTCTCCTGTGTCTCCAGACCACAGCCTCCTGGTTCTTTAACGTTCTCTGTGTCTCCCAGACCACAGCCTGCTGGTTCTTTAACGTTCTCCTGTGTCTCCCAGACAGCCTCCTGGTTCTTTAACGTTCTCCTGTGTCTCCAGACCACAGCCTCCTGGTTTCTTTAACGTTCTCCTGTGTCTCCAGACCACAGCCTCCTGGTTCTTTAACGTTCTCCTGTGTCTCCAGACCACAGCCTGCTGGTTCTTTAACGTTCTCCTGTGTCTCCAGACCACAGCCTCCTGTTCTTCAACGTTCTCCTGTGTCTCCAGACCACAGCCTCCTGGTTCTTTAACGTTTCTCCTGGTTTCCAGACCACAGCCTGCTGGTTCTTTAACGTTCTCCTGTGTCTCCAGACCGCAGCCTCCTGGTTCTTTAACGTTCTCCTGTGTCTCCAGACCTCAGCCTCCTGGTTTTTTAACGTTCTCCTGTGTCTCCAGACCACAGCCTCCTGGCTCTTTAACGTTCTCCTGTGTCTCCAGACCACAGCCTGTGTTCTTTAACTTCTCCTGTGTCTCCAGACCAGCCTCCTGGTTCTTTAACGTTCTCCTGTGTCTCCAGACCACAGCCTCCTGGTTCTTTAACGTTCTCTCCTGTGCTCCAGACCGCAGCCTCCTGGTTCTTTAACGTTCTCCTGTGTCTCCAGACCACAGCCTGCTGGTTCTTTAACGTTCTCCTGTGTCTCCAGACCGCAGCCTCCTGGTTCTTTAACGTTCTCTGTGTCTCCAGACCACAGCCTGCTGGTTCTTTAACGTTCTCCTGTGTCTCAACACAGCCTCCTCTTTAACGTTCTCTTGTGTCTCCAGACCAACAGCCTTGGTTCTTTAACGTTCTCTTGTGTCTCCAGACCACAGCCTCCTGGTTCTTTAACGTTCTCTTGTTCTCCAGACCACAGCCTGCTGGTTCTCCTCAGCTGCAGCAGCTTTATGACGTTTACATGAAAGAGGCGGACGAGAGACGTCTGGAGCGAGTGCTGGCTCTGGACACGGCCACCGCACGATACGCCATCAAGGTCTGAGCAGAGCAAGTTTAGACCTGGTTGAAACCTGGTTAGAACCTGGTTTAGTCCTGGTTCAGACCTGGTGTAGACTCTCTCCTTTGTCCTGTAGGAGGGCTCTCTGCCGAAGATCTCGCTCCCCGGTCCACAGTCGGGACCAGACCTTGGACTGGGACTCGGACCAGGAGAGTCTGAGGAACGTGAGGCTGGAGAAAACGAAGAGCAAAACGAGGAGACACACACTGCCCCCGATCCTGCCCGAACCAGATCTGTGAGGACCAACCACACCTTCACGTCTTTACTCAGAAGATTCTGGTTTGATGCTTGTGTCTTTTGTTCAGGGACAATAACAGAGTTTTCAAGAACAGTCCTCACGCCCAAAGGATCAAGAACTCCTCCGTCGTGACGCCTCCTCCCATCCACATCAACGGCAAGAACAGAGAGGTATTCTACACGGATTAGTTTGGACCTGGTTTGGACCTGGGGTAGACCTGGTTTAGACCCGGTTCGGACCCCGTTTAGACCTGGTTCAGACCTGTTTAGACATGGTTTAGACCTGTTTTCAGACCCATGGTTAGACCTGGTTTAGACCTGGTTTAGACCCGGTTCGACCCGGTTTGGACCTGGTTCAGGACCCGGTTCGGACCTGGTTCAGACCTGGTTCAGACCTGGTTCAGACCTGGTTCAGACCTGGTTCAGACCTGGTTCAGAAACCCGGTTTAGACCCGGTTTAGACCTGGTTCAGACCCGGTTTAGACCCGATTTGGACCCGGTTTGGATACGGTTTAGAACTGGTTTAGACCCGGTTCAGACTTGGTTTAGACCTGGTTTAGACCTGGTTTAGACCCGGTTTAGACCCGGTTTAGACCCGGTTTAGAAACTGGTTTAGACCCGGTTCAGACCTGGTTCGGACCTGGTTCAGACCTGGTTCAGACCTGGTTCAGACCTGGTTCGGACCTGGTTCAGACCTGGTTCAGACTCTGGTTCTGGTCTCTGTGTCTCAGCTGCAGCCGCTGGTTCCAGACTCGTTCCTGAGCTTCAGTCTTCTCTCTCACAGCGTCAGCTCTCACCTGGACTCCTCCCCCGAGAGCAGTGAGGCGGGGGCGGAGCTAACACACTCAGGTGAGACGGGGCGGAGCTAACACACTCGGGGTGAGGGGGGGTGGAGCTAACACACTCGGTGAGGCGGGCGGGGCGGAGCTAACACACTCGGGTGAGGCGGGGGCGGAGCTAACACACTCGGGTGAGGCGGGGGCGGAGCTAACACACTCAGGTGACCTTGAGTTTAGATCTGGAGCACATGCACTTGATGGAACCAGGGTTCTGTGAGGAGTTCTACCTCCAGCTTCTGCTCCAGCAGGACCTCTGTGGAGCGTATCAGACCTCAGACCTTCCTCGGGTCGGGCTCAGACCAAAGATCTCTTGGTCTCTTGGTCGACCCGTGCAGCGGCTTTAGAAGAACCTGCTCCATGTAGCTTCACTGTGAATACGACCATCATGTGACTTTCCCCTGCGCTGAGGTCTTTCTTCTTCTTCTTTGTCCTTCTCAGCTTCTTTGCTCCTTCTCATCTTCTTTGTCTTCTCATCTTCTTCTCATCTTTTGTCTTCTCTCATCTTCTTTGTCCTTCTCTTTTTTGTCCTTCTCTTCTTTTTGTCCTTCTCATCTTCTTTGTCCTCATCTTCTTTGTCCTTCTCATCTTCTTGTCCTTTTTCTTTGTTCTTCTCATCTTTTTCTTTCTCTTCTTTGTCCTTCTCATCTTCTTTGTCCTTCTCTTCTTCTTGCACTTCTCATCTTCTTTGTCCTTCTCATCTTCTTTGTCCTTCTCTTCTTCTTCTTCCTTCTTCATCTTCTTTGTCCTTCTCATTATCTTTGTCCTTCTCTATTCTTTTTTCTTTCATTCTTCTTTGTCCTTCTCATCTTCTTTGTCCTTCTCATTCTTTTCCTTCTCATCTTCTCCTTCTTTTCTCTTTTCCTTTCTCATCTTCTTTGTCCTTCTCATCATCTTTGTCCTTCTCATCTTCTTTGTCCTTCTCTTCTTCTTGGTCCTTCTCTCTTATCTTCTCTTCTTGTCCTTCATTTTGTCTTCTGTTGTCTTCTCATCTTCTTGTTCCTTCTTCTCTTCTTCTTCCTTCTCATCTTCTTTTCTTCTCTTGTCCTTCTCTTCCTTTCATCTTCTTTGTCCTTCTCTCTTTGTCCTTCTCATCTTCTTTGTCCTTCTCTTCTTTGTCCTTTCTCATCTTCTTTGTCCTTTCTCATCATCTTTGTCCTTCTCATCTTCTTTGTCCTTCTCTTCTTCTTTTCCTTCTCATCTTCTTTTCCTTTTTTTCTCTTTTTTTCCTTCTCTTTCTTTTTGTCCTTCTCATCTTCTTTGTCCTTCTCATCTTCTTTGTCCTTCTCTTCTTCTTTGTCCTTCTCATCTTTGTCTTCATCTTCTTTGTCCTTCTCATCTTCTTTGTCCTTCTCATCTTCTTTGTCCTTTCATCATCATTTTGTCCTTCTCATCTCTTTGTCCTTCTCTTCTTCTTTGTCCTTCTCATCTTCTTTGTCCTTCTCATCATCTTTTCCTTCTCATCTTCTTTGTCCTTCTCTTCTTCTTTTTCCTTCTCATCTTCCTTTGTCCTTCTCATCTCTTTCTCATTCTCTTTGTCCTTCTCTTCTTTTGGTCCTTTCATTCTTTGTCCTTCTCATCTTCTTTGTCCTTCTCATCTTTTGTCCTTCTCTTCTTTTTATCCTTCTCATCTTCTTGTCTCTCTCTCTTTGTCCTTCTCATCTTTCTTTGTCCTTCTCATCTTCTTTTGTCCTTCTCTCATCTCTTGTCCTTCTCATCTTCTTGTCCTTCTCTTCTTCTGGTCCTTCTCATCTTCTTTGTCCTTCTCATCTTCTTTCATCTGTCCTTCTCATCTTCTTTCTCTTTCATCTTCTTTGTCCTTCTCATCTTCTTTGTCCTTCTCATCTTCTTTGTCCTTCTCTTCTTCTTTCTCCTTCTCATCTTCTTTCTCCTTCTCATGTCCTTCTCATCTTCTTTGTCCTTCTCATCTTCTTTGTCCTTCTCTTCTTCTTTCTCCTTCATCTTCTTTCCTTCTCATCTTCTTTGTCCTTCTCATCTTCTTTCTCCTTCTCATCTTCTTTGTCCTTCTCATCTTCTTGTCCTTCTCATCTTCTTGTCCTTCTCATCTTCTTTGTCCTTCTTCTCCCTCAGAGCGACAGCAGATCTTGAAGGGCGTCCAGAACATTGTGGTGAAGGCTGCGCGGCGCCGCTCTCGAGCTCTAGAGGGCGACTCGCTCCGCTTCCCTCCTCCGTCTCCTCTGGACCCCCACAAACAGAGGAGCATTCTGTCTCTGAGCGCGGCGCCCCCTGCAGGAGCCCCGCCCAGGCGCAGACAGCCCAGCCCCGAGCTCGCACACGCCACGTCCGACGACAACCTGTCCAGCAGCACCGGAGACGGGCCCCAGAGCCAGAGCGGCCCCAAAGCCAGAGGCAAACAGGGGCCGAACAAGGACCAGACGCCCCGAGAAACCAGGGAGAGCGAGGGACGCAGGAGGAAGAGGAGGAGCCGGTCCTTCGAGGTCACTGGACAAGCTGTGAGTACGGCCCTATATTAGTCAGATGTTCTCCTGAACTGTGAAGGAGCTGCTGAACGTGTTTGTGGAGTAAAACCAGGAGGAGCTGGAGGTTTAGCACTTTGGGACGTGATGGTTAACGCGTACTGAGGAAAGTCCTTGTCGCTCCTCAGCTCCCTCAGACCAAGTCCACGGCGGCGCAGAGGTTCCGGCCGCTCGACAGCACCTCAGACCCTCACCTCCACATCGGGGCGGCTCCCGTGCTCCGAGCCCAACGAGGAGGAGCCGGCAGAGGACGAGGAACGCAGCCCGCCAACCTCCACGCAGGTCAGACAGTGCTCCACACGAGGAGATCTTTTCACGTGCGTTTTAGTCTGTACGGTCCAGATGATTGAGGTTATTTTCACTGCTCACAATTCAACTGTGTAAAACCAGGTTTCTTGTTCCTGGTCCAGGTCCAGGTCCAGGAACAGAATCAACTCCTCTGTCAAACCTGAAGAGAATCCCACAGCTCAAGCCTCAACCTCTGCTCTACATCAGCTCCACCAACACCCAGAGACCGAGGAGGAGCTGAGCCTGGAGCTGGAGGAGGAGCTGAGCCTGGAGCTGGAGGAGGAGCTGAGCCTGGAGGAGCTGGAGGAGGAGCTGAGCCTGGAGCTGGAGGAGGAAGCTGGCGCCTGGAGCTGGAGGAGGAGCTGAGCTGAGCTGAGCTGAGAGGGAGCTGAGCCTGAGCTGAGGAGGAGCTGCTGGAGCTGGAGGAGGAGCTGAACCTGGAGCTGGAGGAGGAGCCTGAACGCTGGAGCTGGAGGAGGAGCTGAAGCCTGGGATGCTGGAGGAGGCTGAACCTGAGCTGGAGGGAGCTGAGCCTGGACCTGAGCCTGGACCTGAGCCTGGACCTGAGCCTGGACCTGAGCCTGGAGCTGGAGGAGGAGCTGAGCCTGAGCTGGAGGAGGGCTGAACCTGGAGCTGGAGGAGGAGCTGAAGCCTGGAGCTGGAGGAGGAGCTGAACCTGGAGCTGGAGGAGGAGCTGAGCCTGGACCTGAGCCTGGACCTGAGCCTGACCTGAGCCTGAGCTGGCCTGGACCTGAGCCTGGAGCGGGGCTGGACCTGCCTGCACTAAACCGCTTCAAAACAGTTTCTTTCTCGAGGACTTTTCCATCCAGAGTTCTCCGCTCGCTTGGCGTCCTCCTGCAGTGCTTCAGTGCAGCGGAAGACGTAGGAGAAGTTCTCAGGTTTAGAGTAAAAGTATAGCGCAGATGTTTCTGCTGCACTGCTGCTTTGGAGGGGCTCGTCTCTCCACAGACCTGACGTGTATCTTTTCTGATGATAAATAAAAAGAATGACTCAAAAGACCAGAAGAGAAAGAGAAAGAAGGTTTACAAAGATTTAAATCTAGAGTCTCTAACATGCAGAGGAGAGCAGAAGGAGGGCAGAGAGGAGGTGCAAGAGGAGGTGCAGAGAGGAGGTGCAGAGGGGAGGAGCAGTGAGGAGGAGCAGAGAGGAGTGCAGAGAGGAGGTGCAGAGAGGAGGTGCAGAGGGGAGGACAGTGAGGAGGAGCAGAAGAGAGGTGCAGAGAGGAGAGCAGAGAGGAGGAGCAGAGAGGAGAGCAAGAGAGGCGGTGCAGAGAGGAGGAGCAGAGAGGGAGCACAGAGAGGAGGTGCAGAGAGGAGGGCAGAAGAGGAGGTGCAGAGAGGAGGTGCAGAGGGAGGTGCAGTGAGAGAGAGGAGGCAGAAGATGCAGAGAGGAGCAGAGAGGAGGAGAGGCAGAGAGGAGGGCAGGTGGCAGAGGAGGTGCAGAGAGAGGAGACAGTGTAGGAGGAACATGAAGGAGGAGAGCAGAGAGGAGGTGCAGAGAGGAGGTGCAGAGAGGAGCAGAGAGGAGGTGTAGAGAGGAGGAGCAGAGAGGAGGAGCAGAGGTCAGGGGTCAGAGGTCAGGTGTAAGAGGTCCGAGCGCGGTCACGCTCTGTTTTAAAATGACTTCTCGGCCTTTTTATTCAAACGTCTTTTGTTTGTTTGAAAAGCGGTTGAACTGTGACCTTTTCCTCGCGTGTTCCACAAAACGACTCTTTTAATAACTCAGACTTTCGACGCTTTATTTTGTACATTTTTTTTAATTTGTGAAAGAAAAAAATAATAAACGAAGAGAAAGTGTGTTTGCGTTCTTCTTTGAACTTAACCGAACCCGGCGTGCAGTCCACTAGAGGGAGCCATTTTTCAACTGTTGTTATGTCGGGGGCCGTTCGAGTCGCCCACGTTGTTGTAATGGCCTCTCCTGCTGCCGGGGGTCTGCGCCAAAGGGATCCATTCATTGTGTCCGCGGCTGAAGTTTTGAAGCCCAGGTAAATGAGGTCGACAAGTGGGACGGTGGTGACAAGGATGCTGAATATCACATTGCATTAGGGCCAACTGTTGTAAAGCGACTTGCTCCTCGCTTGGTGAGGGAAAAGGAGGTTTTAAAGGGGCGTAGTAGTACAGCTGACCGGGTTGGACACGAGCACCAATATGACACAGGCGGAGATTATGCCACAGCTGTTACCTAGCAACCAGACTGTAAACAAGAGCCCAAACCCACATAAACGACACAACAGTTCTGATCTGACACAATAACACCATAGAACACCTTTATTTAGTCCAACGAGGGTTTAAACTGTCAGAAAAGTGTGTCAAAGTGTCAACTGTCTCTGTGTCACACACTGATGACATCACAGAGGGATTCAACCTCTACTTCCTGTCATTTTTAAGTTTAATTTTTGAAACTTTCTTCACAAACTTAACAGAAATAAAACCATGATAAACATTTGCCACAGGTTCTACTCCACCAAAGTAAGTCAAATAATTAGAAAAAACAGGAGAACCTTCAGATGGACTTTAAGAGCCGTCATAATCTGCTATTAAATAAACAAATCCAGTAAAAATCCAATGTTAAAAGTGTTTAAAGCAGCTCGATGTGTCTGAGTGCTTTTACTTCAACAAAATAACCTTGATTTTGTTAATTTTTTTTTAGTTTCACGTTTTGATCCACTTTTGCCTCCATTCTGGTATTTACAACGTTAATGTTGACACTCTTTTAAAGGCTCTATTATTGCATGTTATTACTTGTATTAATTGCATTTAAACTGGCTTTTTCCGGCTTTGACTTGACGTTGTTTGCCATATTTTGGAATTAGCATCGCTCTGTAAGCTAACCCGCCCTCGTCACTTTACTGGCGGACATTTCCACCAATAGTCGCGCCGCTTTCCCTGACTGACATCCGCAGCAACCAATCACACTCCTCGCCGGCGCCGCGGGGCGGGGCTTGCTGCGGGCTGATTCGTAACCCGCTGGAGCCGCAGAGAAGCAGACGGAACATGGCGCGGACCGTTCTAGGATCAGCCACGATTTGAAAGCTCCACACGCGGCCTTGCGGTGAGTCCCACACGGGCCCAACACGACCCCCACGCTGCACTCACATCAAAGCCGTGTTTTTAGGAAAGAAATCATGTTTTAGAGGTGTTTTTTTCACCGTTAATCCCCCGCGGTCGGCTGCAGCTGCAGAGCGCGGCCGCCATTTTGTGTTTGACCAATAAAATGTGCACTTTTTGTGAAGTATTTTTCTTCAACTTTTTTTTTAACTTAAACTTTCTTTGCTGTATTTAATTAGTATTTCAAAGCTCCAAATACACCCAGAGTATGTTAGAGCAGGTGCATATGTTTTGTTTTTATTTTTGACTCTTTATCATTAGTGGCACTGCAAAGATTAAAGTTTTTCTAATTCGGACTCAGTTTGGCGGTGTAGAACCTGTGGTAAATATTTATCACAGTTTTACTTCAGTTAAGTTGCAGTTTGTGAAGACATTTTGAGTTAAAAATGACAGGAAGTAGAGCTGAATCCTTCTGTGATGTCATCAGCGTGCGACACAGAGACAGTTGACACTTTTCTGACAGTTCAAACCGTGGTTGGACTAAATAAAGGTGTTCTATGGTATTATTATGTGTCAGATCAGAACTGTTGTGTCATTTATGTGGGTTTGGGCTCTTGTTTACAGTGGTTGCTAGGTAACAATTTGTGGAATTACATCCATGTAATATTTGTGCTCACGTCCAACCAGGAAGTACAATTATAAACTTTACACAAATGGTTCAAACTGGGGGCAAACGGGCAAAATGTTGAGTCAAATCTGAACTATAATCGTGTTCAGTGTGTTTCAGTCAAATGTGTGTTTAAACTGTCACACAGACGTTAATCTGAATCCTGACCAGTCGATTATAGTTGTATTTAAGTATCGTAATTGTTCTTTATATAACAAAGACAGTGGAATCAGTGAATCAAAATGTCAAAAAATCAAATAAATAATTATATATTTTTCATCAGTAATACACTTTATTTGTAATTACATGTGTCTAGAAGCCTTCAGTTTCCATATTTCAACTTTTACTTGATTATAAGTATATTTTGAAGGAAAAAAAAAGAAGAGATGCTTGACTCGCTGTAGTCTCCGTTTGTCCCTGGCTGTGGCTCCAGCAGAGGGCGCTGTAGTCTCCGTTTGTCCCTGGCTGTGGCTCCAGCAGAGGGCGCTGTAGTCTCCAGCGTACCACACAGTGATGGAGGAGAGGATGGACTTCTTAGTGCTGATTAATATAATGTGTGTTTTTTATTTAAGGCGAGGCACAAGTGAAAGAGAAAAAACTTCAATTTAAAATATGGTGTGTGTAGGAGGCACTTTAAGGCCTGATCTTTATGTCTCTGTGGGAGGAGCATGTCCCAGAGACTCTCTATGGAGGAAGTGGATTCAATGGGAGAAGAAAACATCTTCAGGGAAAGACTGGACACGTCTGTTGTTTCAGGTCAAAGGTTGAATGTTTCTTACATTTTTATACATAATATTTTGTTTGGTCAAAGCCAAGACTTGAACCCAAAACCCTCTCACAGGAGGTCACCATGAACAGGATTCAAATAAACCTTCAAACATTTCAAAAGAACTTCAACAATAAAGAGAAGAACTTTGTATTTCAGGTTCTCACCACATTTACACATTTGATTATCACACTTAAAATCATAAAAGCAGTAAATATAGACGATAATATTAAAATAACTAATTAAACTGAGAGCATCATTCAGCCAATCATATTGTAATTGTACAATATAATTAAAAACCACACAAACTGAACATTAAATCCAATATAAGATGGTGAAAGTGCAGCGTTCGTCTGCATGTTCTGAATGTAAGCGCAGAGCAAACCTTGGTCAGTGTGAGATGTTCTCCAGTGGAGCTGCAACTAAGGATTACTTTAAAAGGCGAAATGCGGCGACTGAAGCTTCAAGAGAGAATATTCATGAACAAAGTGTATTAATGATGAAAAGCACAAAATAGTTTATTCTTTTTGATTTAATAATGACAAATGTTTAGTGCAGACAGACTTTAGAACCATAAAAAACCATAATTCCATGCACTAAGGAACATAAGAACCATTATTTGTTTTTTCTTTTCCAGAGTCAACGACACGATCAACACGAGACGCTGCAGAAGCTCCGCCTCCACTTGGCTGATCCAAGCCCGAACGCTGACGTCGAGAGGTTTGGTGAAGAACCGCCTGAGACAACCATGGACCCCACGCAGAGAGTTGTGGCTCTCAATCCTCAAGCCAACGTGGTCTTCGCCGTGGTCGAGCCCGCGATGGGGGCCGCACCCGTTCCTCCTGAAGAGCCCCCGTCCGTGGCGCTGCAGCAGAACCTACAGACGCCCCAGAGCGCGGACCTGATCCGCGACGCGAGCCAGGACCCCGGGCCGGACCTGGGTCTGGACTTCGGGGCCGGAGACTCGGGGCAGAGCATGGAGCGTCTGCCTTTCGCTGAGGTGTCGTCGCTCCTGGACCCAAATATGAAAGGCTCCAAAGCCAGTAAGAGCTTTAGGACCCTCAGACTGCGTCCTGTGACCTTCAGGGGTCCGAGGTCGTCAAAAGTATCAAACAGCAAATACTCATCGACACTAAAACTAAGATTGAAACTAGATACTCATTTGAAGTGTCGATACTTTAGAGTCTTGACGGCGTGAGAGTAAATCCTCACGGTCCTCAGGCTAAGCCAAACATCAGACCTGCTCGGATCTGAGCTGTGTCCATCCACGGGGAGTTTCCAGACTTACCCTATTGTTCAGATCCACACCCTATTGTTCTACATGCACTACTGTTCAGAACCACACCCTATTGTTCAGAACCACACCCTATTGTTCAGAACCACACCCTGTTGTTCAGAACCACACCCTATTGTTCTACATGCACTACTGTTCAGAACCACACCATATTGTTCAGAACCACACCCTATTGTTCTGCATGCCCTACTGTTCAGAACCACACCCTATTGTTCAGAACCATACCCTATTCTACATGTGCACTACTGTCAGAACCACCCTCTAATGTGTTCAGAACCAACCCTATTCTACATCACTACTGTTTCAGAACACCAAAAACCTATTGTTCAAATCCCAACCCTGTTTTCAGAACACACCCTATTGTTCTACATGCACTAACGTTCAGAACCACACACCTATTGTTCAGAACCACACCCTATTCTACAATGCCCACTTTCAGAACCACACCCTATTTGATTCAAACCACACCCTATTGTTCTACATGCCCTATTGTCAAACCACACCCTATTGTTCAGAACCACACCCTATTGTTCAGATCCACACCCTATTTGTTCTACATGCCCTACTGTTCAGATCCACACCCTTATTTTCCAGACCACACCCTATTCTACAATGCACTAACTGTTCAGAACCACACCATATTGTTCAACAAACCACACCCAATTACTACATGCCCTACTGTTCAGATCCACACCCTATTGTTCAGAACCACACCCTATTCTACATGCACTACTGTTCAGATCCACACCCTATTGTTCAGAACCATACCCTTTTGTTCTGAACCACGCCTATATTATTCAGAACCACGTCCTAATATTGTGAACCATGCTCTATTGGTCTGAACACTCAATTGGTTCAGAAACGCCCTATTGTTCTGATCAACGCCGCTATTGTTCTGAACCATGCCCTAATGTTTTGAACACCCCTATTGTTCTGAACGCGCACTAAGTTAAGTTACTCACCTCCATGACACAGGATTCATTGTACGATATATAGACTGTGTTTCATTAACAACTCGCTGAGCTGCTGTTCACACGCACTCCAGTAGGGTGCGGTAAATGCACCTTTTTCCCGTTGCCAAGCAACAACAACAGCTTCAGTTTAAGAGTTTTTAAAAGACGATTTGAATGAACAAATAAAACGAACACAAATGATTGGTTTAACGAAGGCGTTTATCACAAGTTTTAGAGAACGCCATCATTTGAAATGCGCGTTCTTCTGCTGATTGCTTAGTCTTCTCGCTGTGCGTCTTCTCTGCTCTGCTTGGCTCGTTCTCTCGCTAGATGGCGTCTTCTCGTCTGTTGTCGTCCGTGCTTATTCTTCTGCTGATGCTCGTCTTCTCGCTTTTCGGCGTTCGTTTCTTCTGCTGATGCTGGCTTCTCGTTGTGCGTCGTTTCTCTGCTGATGCTCCCCGTCTTTTTTTCTTTCGTCGGTTGTTCGTCTCTTCTCGCGTGTGGTTCTTCGTTCTTGAGTGCTCCAATTCTTCTCGCTGTCGCGTCTCTCTGGATGCTCGTCTTCTCGCTTGTGGCTCGTTCTTCTGCTGTATGCTCGTCTTCTCGTTTTGGCGTCGTTCTTTGCTGATGCTCGTCTTCTCGCTATTGGCGTCTTCTTCTGCTGATTGCTCTCGTTTCGTTCCATGTCGTCGTTCTCGTGCTCTGGCCTCTTCTCTTTCGTTCTTGATGCTCGTCTTCTCATTGTGGATCGTCGTTCTTCTGCTGATGCTCGTCTTCTGTGTGCGTTTCCAGGGAAGTTCCTGATCTCGTACGATGAGATCCGCCCGCCGTCTTCAGCCTCTCAGAGAAGAGTGTCCCTGCGCTCGATCGCCGCCTACAACCAGGAGTGAGCCGAGGCCCAGCCAGCAAGAAGACCCTCCAGGAGTCTCTGAGCGTCCTCGGACTGTCCCCCAGCTACCACCACCGCCGTGTCCTCCTCCTTCTCCAAACTCACTGAGGGTAAGAGCCAGGGCCCGGGTCTGGACCGGGTCTGGACAGGGTCTGGACCGCGTCTGGACAAGGGTCTGGACCCGGTCCAGACCCGGTCTAAAATGGCCCATAATAAACATTTGAAACTTGCACATTTATGAAGTCAAACAGAAGTACTCAGAGTGATGAAGGTCTCCTCACTCTGGGCCATGACTAGAGTGGGGGCCGAGTGGGGGCCGAGGGGTCTTTTCCATTTCAAATGTAACATGTCTTGTTTGTTTTGTGTTTGTCATGAAATATGGGACGAGCCTTTGAAAGGTTTGTAACGTTCACTTTGTCTTTGTTTCAAACATTATTTCAGGTGCGTTCATACGTTCATGCTCGTTTTCTTTCAAAGTCCAATCCAGTTTGAGCGGTGAAAAACCCCACATGGATGTTCTTTGTTGCATGGGACGGTCTGAAGTTCTGGTGCTTCTGTGTTTCAGGCGACCCCAGAGCTCTGTGTGTGACGACCATGAAGGACTTCTGTCAGGACTACCTCCAGTACGAGAACCTGGCCCAGATCCACAGGCTCATCCACTCAGTGGTCACGCACGGTAGTTCGCCACTAACCATCTTCACAATGCCAAGATCATTCGAGGACCAAGCTTAAGGCTCCAGACCTGGACCAGACCCGGGATTAGTCCGGTTTAAACCCGGGTCCTAAACCCATCCCCCCCCCCCCGTCTAAACCCCGTACATGTCAGATCTGGCCTCATCACCTTCTCTGTGGCAGAAACCACCTGGAGGACATGCGGCGCGTCCTCCAAGACCCACTGCCCACAGCCAGGCCTTCGACAGCGTCACCCACGGCCTCGGTCTGGGCAGTGGTCCACGTGGTCCTGGACATGGTCTCGTCCAACTGATCCAGCACCAGATCCGGATCCTCTCTGGCTCCGCCAACGTGGGCTCGGACCTCGCCGCGACGCCGCCTCTCCGCCCCAGACGAAACCGCAAACGCCACGCAAATGCCACCCGAGGTTGCGCCGAGCCAGAGGACGGCGCAAGGTATCGGTTCTGAAGGCGAAGGGCGGCGGCACGATGGAGGAAGAAGACGAGGCGGAGACGACGAACAGACGACGAGCCAAGCCGCGTCCGAGCAGCAGATAGGGGGCAGTAACGTGCTGCCTAGGTGTACTGTGGGCTACGAAGCGGTGTTCCAACGAACCTAAACCACCGACGCGAGCGACGGAATGCCGCTGCCAGAGCCTGAGCGCGTGTTTAAAGCACACTCTGGATATTTCACCCAGATGATGCCGGAATCTGAATATACCTGACGTCGGTCACAAAAACACGTTTAGTCACTCCCAGTGCGTGTGTCGAGGGCTGTGCTAAAAGCGTGCACATGGAACAGTTTTGACTCTCATGTCTTTCCCTTGTGTGCAACAGCCTCGACGCCGCGTATTGAACCTCTCTTTATGGAATCATGTCAGACGCATTCTGACCTGGAAACACCACATTTGGACAAACAGGAAACAGCTGTTGCTAACGCGCTTTGCTAGCTTTGTGTTGCTAAGGCTCGACAAGTAAGTTAGCATCAGCGGAAACACGGCGCTTTAGCACGAGATCGAGTCAGAGTTTGAGGTGAGGAACTCTTTCTCAGTTTGTACATTTTTGGAACCCTTTAGTCTCTTTCAGACACTTTTTGGAGCATTTTTGTCACATTTAGTCGTCTTTTCTCGTTTAGTGTCGAATGATTCTTTTGTGTTTTGTTTTTGCCTGAGTGTTCTCTTTGAGCCAATCACCTGGCTGTGGTGTGGAGCTCCTCCCCCTGAGCTAAAGTCCACCTGGAGCCCAAGAGCCGGACCGCTTTGGGAGCTAGAACCTCTCAGACTTGAGACAGACTCACGTTAGGACCAAACCAAAGTGAACCAGTGGAAACGAGGCTGTTCTGACCAAAGAACCTCCTGAGGTTCTCCAGGAGGCTTCATGGACTAAACCAGAACTTTTCTGTTGTTTTGTTTTTTTATGTGAATGTTTCAGAATAATTCATCATTTTACAACTTTTGAAAGAAATTCTGACCCACAAATGTTTCCTTGTCATTATTAGTTTGCTTTTAGCTGACATTAAAACCACACCCTCTTTCCACACAGACCACACCCCCTCGTCATGCAAAGTGACTTACGAATGAGCTTTACATAAACATGATGATCAGTGGGCTGGGCCGAGGCAGAGGGGGCGGGGCGTCGGCAGATCAAAGGTGACTCAGTTTGACTTTATTGTATTTTTGTCATTTTAGAGTCAAATATTTAGAATAAACCCGGGTCCGGTTCAGACAAAGGCCCAGGTTGGGCCATTTGGGCCTTTCAACTTCTGTAAAGTTCTCCAAAGATCTGAGCAAATCACGTTTGTCCGGTCAGGAAAAGCTCTAGTCCTGGTCCGGTACCGGTCTAATCCCGGACTGGTCCGGTCCCGGGTCTGAGTCCGGGTCCGGTCTCCGGTCCCATTTCCGCCTCTTGCAGCTCTCACTGTAGTCCCGCTCCTGGACATGTGAAGTCTGGTCCAGGATCCAGGTCCGGAGCGAGGGCTCCACGTCGAGCTCCAGCGTCGTCTCTTTAAACACGTCACACGAGGAAACCTGAAATGTGTTTAGTTTGGGTCAAAACACTAAAAAGGTGCTGATGAAACAAAGACGCTGTGAAGCTGAAAACCTTTACCTGGAGGAAGTGCAGCTTCTGGAACAGGCCGAGACTCCGGACGTTCTCCAAACCGATTTTCACCTGGAACTTTTGGATCCCGAGTTTGGAGATTCCTGAAAAGAACGGACGCTTTTTAGATCACGACAACGACAGATGCGCGCGCACACACACACACAGACACACACAGACACATATACAAACACACGCAAACACACACACATACGCAAACAGAGACGCATGCACACACACACACACACAGACATACAAACACACATTCTGGTTTTCTCACCGAAGCTCATCATCATCATCGACACTTCGGTCCCGACGCCTTTCCCTCTGAATCTGGGCTCTGGAAAACACGCACGCACACACAATTTTTACACATGTATCTACAAAACATCATAATAATAATAATATTATATATATATATATTTTAAAATCAATCAATAAAATTATAATAAAAAGAATTATTTAAAAAAAATTAGAATAATGAGCACTTTTGTTCCACACATTTTCCCCACAAAACTCCCTCCAAACACGTGATGTTGAGGGTCTCCACAGGGACCTGCACTGTCCTTCCCACTCTTCATCTGTCAAAACAAGATGACCTTCTCTTTCCTTTAGTTTTGAATATATTTAGTGGCGTATTTGTCCAGATTAGCAGTGCATTTACATCATTTATTTAGATATTATTCCCCTTGAAAGTTGCGGTTTAAGATTTGTTTGGCGTTGTTGGACAGGACAGTGTAGTGTGAAAAGGGGACGAGCGAGGGAAGGACATTCAGCAAATTGTCACACTCACAACACCGGGGGGACCCAACTTTTCAGTGCAAAGAAAACCAGGGGCCCGTGGATCTGGTGCGACACTAAACACTGGATAAAAACAGTGAAATAGAAGTAAAAATGTGTCTTGAAGTGTAAAATCTTTATTTGGATTTCATTTTAATTCATTTCAAACTTGATTTTAATCCAACAAAAAGGCTCGATTTCGACGATGAAACGAGTTCTTTTAATCGTCTTAAAACTGTTCCAAAGGTCACATTTTGGCCCGTTTGTGTGCACCCTGCCCTTTGACCTCTGACCTGCGATCATGACCTCGAGCTCGGCCAGGCTGCGGTCACCGGGGTCGGTCAGAAACAGGTTCACGTCTCCCATCATGCACTGCTCCTCCTGCACGCCGGCGTTCCACTGCTCCCGGTCCAACACGATGAACGTCAGCTCTGAGAGGAAAGAGAGAACGTCAGCTCTGAGAGGAAAGAGAGAACGTCAGGAGAGAACATCAGCTCTGAGAGGAAAGGGAGAACGTCAGGAGAGAACGTCAGCTCTGAGAGGAAAGAGAGAACGTCAGGAGAGAAGGTCAGCTCTGAGAGGAAAGGGAGAACGTCAGGAGAGAACGTCAGGAGAGAACGTCAGCTCTGAGAGGAAAGAGAGAACGTCAGCTCTGAGAGGAAAGAGAGAACGTCAGGAGAGAACGTCAGCTTGAGAGGAAAGAACGTCAGGAGAGAACGTCAGCTCTGAGAGGAAAGGAGAGAACGTCAGCTCTGAGAGGAAAGGGAGAAACGTCAGGGGAGAACGTCAGCTCTGAGAGGAAAGGGAGAACGTCAGGAGAGAACATCAGGAGAGAACGTCAGCTCTGAGAGGAAAGAGAGAACGTCAGCTCTGAGAGGAAAGAGAGGAACGTCAGCTCTGAGAGGAAGAGAACGTCAGCTCTGAGAGGAAAGGGAGAACGTCAGGAGAGAACGTCAGCTCTGAGAGGAAAGAGAGAACGTCAGCTCTGAGAGGAAAGAAGTCAGGAAGAACGTCAGCTCTGAGAGGAAAGGGAGAACGTCAGCTCTGAGAGGAAAGGGAGAACGTCAGGGAGAAGTCAGCTCTGAGAGGAAAGAGGAACAGCAGAGGGAAGAGTTGAAGGGAAGACGTCAGGAGAGAAACGTCAGCTCTGAAAGGGAGAACGTCAGGAGAGAACGTCAGCTCTGAAAGGGAGAAGTCAGGAGAGAACGTCAGCTCTGAAAGGGAGAACGTCAGGAGAGAACGTCAGCTCTGAGAGGAAAGGGAGAACGTCAGGAGAGAACGTCAACTCTGAAAGGGAGAACGTCAGGAGAGAACGTCAGCTCTGAGAGGAAAGGGAGAACGTCAGCTCTGAGAGGAAAGGGAGAACGTCAGGAGAGAACGTCAACTCTGAGAGGAAAGAGAAGGTCAGCTCTGAGAGGAAAGAGAGGGTCAGGAGAGAACGTCAGCTCTGAGAGGAAAATGGAGAACGTCAGGAGAGAACGTCAGCTCTGAAAGGGAGAACGTCAGGAGAGAACGTCAGCTCTTAAAGGGAGAACGTCGGCTATGAGAGGAAGGAGAGAACGTCAGATGAAGAGAGAGAACGTCAGCTCTGAAAGGGAAAACGTCGGCTATGAGAGGAAGGAGAGAACGTCAGATGGAGAGAGAAGGTCAAAGTTAGAAGAGGGTCCAGCGAGAGAGGAGGTCAGTCGTTCTCACTGTCGCCGTCGTGGCTCCAGCTCTTCTGCATGTCGTACTCCTGCTCCAGCGTCAGCGGCTCTGAGGCGGTCAGCGACAGCAGCTCCTCGTTCTGCATCCACAGGTGATATCTGCCACGAGCAGAAGATCAGCGCCCTCCAGGGACACGACTCAGAACTGGACATGGTTTTAATGAATGACCTTTAACTCGGTTTGGCCGGAGCATAAGAACTCTAGAACAAAGTCTACAGCTCAAAACGAGGCAAGAACAAGAATCCAAGTGAAACTGTGGCAGCAAAACCAGCTTTTAGACATTTTCCAAACATTAAATCTACCCTATTTTCTGGACTAAAAGTGGGACCTTTTGTCACAGTTTGTCCGGGGTGCGATTTATGTGTCGGGCTGCAACGATTACTCGAGTAAATCGTATAATTCTATTACAAAAAAGCTTCGATTATTATGTTATTGCCTCGACGATTCGTTTAATTTACACATTTAATCAAAAACAGGTGAATCTGTGGCGCTTTAGTTTCACACGGCGCTTGTTCCGCTCGGACGACAGGAAGTGAGCGACTGGGAAGAGTTTTGAGTGAAAGAGCCGTGGATCTATTATAAGAATCCCGAGCTGCAACTCTAAACACCGCATCTAGCTCCGCCCACCCCAGCCCCCACGCCACGCCACCGCGGACCCCCGCGCTCCCCCACTCAACAACTTTGCTTTCCAGTCACAGTCGTACTTTTAAACAGCCAATGCACATGGAAACAGCACGAGGACCGCGGTTATGTTGGAATAATTATAATAAATCCGAGACGCGGAGGCCAAAGTGACCGGCACACGAGCCACAACACCAGGACTACCGGGCCCACCCAACATAAAATAAGACATTTGTTAAACGTTAAGTGCTGTGACAGAGCCACTGTAACTGTTTACAGTCTATGACAAGTGAATGAAGTCCTTTTATATATATTCTTTCTATACAAACAGAACAGTTTGGACTGAAGTGAAATGTTGCTGTTTTGGGGACAAACTTGAAATTAAGAATAAAATGTGTTATTTTAAGCAGAAATTCCTTATTTTGTATTTGTTTGTTACTATGAACTATAACGTTTATCTAAAAAATTGTTTAATATGCGTTTAAATGGTTTACTGAATGTACAAAAAATATGAACCGATTACTCGATTAATCGAAGAAAAGAATCGATAGATTACTCGATTACTAAAATAATCGATAGCTGCAGCCCTAATTATGTGTGATATTAACACATTATTATATCACATTTCAAATGATTATTTTCACACTGACAACCACAAGAGGGCGCTCTAGGCTTGTGCAGACGAGTCTGTCCAAAGCGACGCAGAAGAGGAATCGGCCCTTCGTCTTCCGCCGGAGTTAAAGGAGTTTTGAAGTGACATCGAGGAAGAAGAATTCAGTGGATTTAGTGATTTGGGGTAAAACTGATGCTTTGTAAACCTGTTAGCATGTTAGCATGCTATAGTTATCTGAACAACTGTTCATATGTGACGTTAGCATACCAGACACTCACGACAGTTTGGTGTCTGTGCGTCATGTCACTGAAGGTGTGATGTTAGCGCCCGCGTTGCGACGTTAGCGCCCGCGTTGCGACGTTAGCGCCCGCGTTGCGACGTTAGCGCCCGCGTTGCGACGTTAGCATACATACACCTACTCACCGTGTGGTTCTGTGTTATTATTTTAAATTACATTTCAAGATGAAATGTCTGTTCTTGGATTTTATCAAATAAATTTCCCCAAAAATTCGACTTATGTTTTTTTCTTCTCAATTATGCCTTTTTTGGCTAGCGCAATTTATCGGAAAATATGTTTTAATAAAAATACTTAAAAATAGCTAAACGATATCGTTATAATCAGATTACTATAATAATCAGATCAGCGTATTTACACAAATCTGATCATCAAAAACTTGCTGCAAACTACATTTTACATATTTTAAAACATTTTACATTTAAAAATAACTCTTTCAATCTTTAACATTTTCTCTTTCAGTTCAGTCTTTGCCACATGATTTGGTCTTTTTTATTTCTATTTTTTTGCATTTGTTTTCCTCGTCAAAAAACCACCAGAGTAATCCGATTACTCCCATGTGACGGAACTGGTCACGTGACATTTTATTTGAGTTCGAACACGAAATATATATTTTTAAAACCGGCGAAATTGAGAGTTTTTGATGCAAACGCAGTCATTTGTCCCAAACTGTGGGGTGAAGGCGGGACATCGACACTTGGACCTAACAAATGTTACCGTGACGATTATTGTGAGGGAAAAATATCACAATTTAACGATTATTCACGATTATTGAGACTGACGAAACAACAGTGACGTCATTAATGTTCCTGTTCCGTAGTTTTGTAGTTGAAGTTCAATGGGACAAAAAGGTTATTTCGGTTGTATTGTGACCTGATTAATCACGATTATTGACGAACCTGATGATTTCGATCCAGAATGAGAAAAATGAGCAGAAAAACATAATTAATCTGCATATTTTTCACCCGCAAATTTAGCACGTTTAAAATGAATAAATACAGCTTTATTCCCGTTCGCTCGTTTCCGTTTTCACCCGTGCGTGGCTCGAGCGCGCCGCCGGACGCGCCAGTAGTCGGATCACTGCAGAAGTCGGATCACGGCCGTGTGTTTACCTGGGCACGTGCGCGGGGCGGTACGGCACGAGGACCGCGCGGTTTCCCTCCAACAGCGTGTTCTCGTTCACACGCATTTCCCCGTTAAAACCCGTGCCACCGGCGGAGGACACGCGCTGCGGCCGCGGCTCGTCGTGTACTTCCGGATTCAGAAACTCGTCTGTTCCGATGTGTGCGACTGAGCGTGGGCGCCCCCTGCTGGACGCTGCGCGAAACCGCCGCGCTCTTAAAGGGAAAGTGGCACGTTTTTACGCCAAAGTGAAACGACACAAACTGAGACAAAAGTGGGACAAATGTAAGCGCGCTCACGTGCTAATGTCACGTGCGCAGTGTTTTAGGATGGAAACGGAACGATAAGACACTTTTGAACACACTTTACTCCATTTAAATGTAAAATCAACATTTTTAACTGCTCCTCGATAACAAACTTAAGACAGGGAAGACGATGAAGAATGGCATTCATCAACAAAATAAAACATTGTCACGAGCGTGAACTTTCTACATGAACTTCATGATCTTCTCGACGTGGACTTGTTTGGTCCGGTCCACCAACTCTGACCCTCCTGTGGGCCCCTCGAGATCTGCGCTGTGAGGGCCGAAGCGAGCCGGTCCGAGCGAATCAGACCGGAGGATGCCCCAGAGGATGCCACCGCTCCACAGCGCCACCCGCAGGAGCGGAGAGCGTGTCCATCCAGTGAGAAAGCTGAGGGCCCCGAGAGAACATGAAGGGCCCCAAGACCACGACCCCCACAGGGACACAGGCCTCTGAGGGGAAGAAAGAGAACTCTGTACATAAATGAAGATTAGATGTAGCAGTGGCAGTACTAGTAGTATTTGTAGTAGTATTAATAGTATCGCAGACTGAGCCTTCTGGACGTTTCCAGGAACAAGTCGAGATGTTTGATTATGTCAGTTTTTATCACATTAACGTTATTTTGTCATAAACTTGAGGAATAGTCACACAGATCTCACTGTCGTTTGGTGTCAATAATCGTCAATAATCGTCAATAATTGTCAATAATCGTGTTGTTTTTCTCACAATAATCATAACCAGTTTTGACAGTTTTCCGAGTCCTCTTCAGCGCCCTTAAAGACCGGAGGCCCACAAGGATCTATTCTAGGGCCTCTGCTCTTCTCACCGTATAAGATCCCGTTTGGATCCATTTGAAGTAGAAGTACCTTTTTGCAGGTTTTATTTTTACGTACATTCCTTTTGACAACTGTTCAAGTTTTTAAAGTGCTTTAGGAATAAAGTTAGTAGTAGTATTTGGAGTAGTAGCAGTAGGAGGAGGTGCAGAAGCGGTATGTGTAGTAGTAGTAAAAGTAGAAGTGCAGTATAAGTACCGGTCCCTCTGTCTTTGTGCAGTACTTGGATCCTCACACAGCTCTGCTCCAGTTGATTCTGTTTGACTTTAAAGGAGTATTTCTGGTTGAGACGCGGATCGTCCTCGGACTGAAGGACTGGACCGCGTTTGGACTTGACCTGAGACTGGGCCTGGACCGAGACCTGGACCAGAACCCCTGAAGACCAAAGCGAGGTTTATCAAAACAAGTCAAATAGCAACCAACCCGTCCATCTGCCACCCACCAGCAGAAGGAAAGCTCCTGAGGGTCTCGCAGTGTTCTTCCCTCACCTGTGTTTTTGCTGTGGCTCTGGGTCAGTCCCCGGGCTCTGACCACAACCACGGTCAGTCTCTGAGCCGGGACAGAGTAATTCAGAGAGACCAGGACCTCCCCCAGAGAAGGACTCTGGGACTGCAAGAAAACACATCACAATTAAAGACACACTGCGGCACATTTCAGGCGACGTGCCTGAAGAGCAACAGAGTAACCACTGATCGTGAGGAACGTCAGAAGATCCTAAGAAGACATAACCCTAACCCTCACAGATGGAGGAGCTTCAGAACGGAGTGTTTCTGAGGCTCAGAGGGGAGAGGACCTTCTAACCAGGAATCATCAAACTGAATGAAGCTAAATGTTCCTCAGCTGAGTTTGTGACGAGGAACGGTGTGAGAACATGGTCAGAAGAGAGAGGAAGGACATTTAGCAGAACTTGTGTGTAGAATACATTTTAAAGGTGACACGTTGTGACATCCAGAACATGCCTCCTTTAAGGCTGGAAGTAGTTCAAGCGCCAGATCCAAACCTCTGCTTGGTGCTGCGCCTGTAGCGCCCTCCACAGGACTCTCCCGGTGTGGCACAGGTCTCCTCTTAAAGCGACCTCCACTCGCCCCACGGGCCTGTGTTTGGAGTCTGCCCCGACACTCAGGACCACCAGGCTCAGGACGGACAAGGAGACAGTCTGAGGAGAGACCTGAACAGAGACCAGAGCCAGGCCCGGACCAGGTTTAAACCGGGCCCGGACCAGGGTTAAACCAGGACTGAACCAGAACCAGGACCGGACAAGGACTAAACCAGGACTGAGCCAGGAGCATTTCATACCTGGAAGAGCACGCAGTGGTTGAACTCTGGGTCGGGGCCTGTGTTCCTGGCCTTGGCCTGTTGGGGGCGCCGGTCGTCAGGCAGGAGGCGGAGCTCGATCAGAGTCAGGTCCGAGTGGAAACGGGGAGGAAGATTAGAGAGACGAAGAGGAGAAACAACGAGCTGCTCCGAACGATGTCTGTACTCGACAGAGAAACACAAGAGAGGAGCGAGAAGAGGAGGAGAGCGACAGAGAGGTGAGGAAGAGGAGGAGAGAGGAGAGGAGGACCGGGGAGAGGAGGAGTACAGGGAGGTGAGGAGGGAGCCAACGGGGAACCAGCCTAAAGAGAGGGAGGGAGAGAAGGAAGGGAGAGAGGAAGAGAGGGAGAGAGGGGGGAGAGGGAGGGAGAGGGGGGAAAAGAGGAGAGAGGAGGAGATAGGAGGAGAGAGGGGGGAGAGGGGAGAGGAGGTGAGAGAGGAGGAGAGAGGAGGAAGAGGAGAGAGAGGAGGAGAGAGGAGGAGAGAGGGGGAGAGAGTAGGGCGAGAGAGGGGGCGAGAGAGGGGGAGAGGGAGGAGAGAGGGGGGAGAGAGGGGGAGAGGGAGGAAGAGGGGGGAGAGAGGGAGGAGAGAGGGGAGAGGGAGGAGAGAGGGAGGAGAGAGGGAGAGGGGAGAGAGGGAGGAGGGCGGAGAGGGGGGAGAGAGGGAGAGAGAGGCGAGGAGCGGAGAGAGAGGGAGGGAAGAGAGGGAGAGGAGAAGAGAGGGTAAGAGGGAGGACGGGGCGGAGAGAGCGGGGAGAGGGAGGAGAGGGAAGGGAGAGGGGTGATAGGGGAGAGGGGGCGAGAGGAGGGGAATGAGAGGGGAGAGAGGGGGAGAGAGGGGGAGAGGGAGGAGGGACGAGAGGGAGGGAAAGGGGAGGGGAGGGGAGAGGGGGAGAGGGAAGAGAGGAGGAGAGAGGGAGAGGGAGAAGAGAGGGAAGAGGGAGGAGAGGGGGAGAGAGGGAGGGCAGGAGAGCAGGAGAGAGGGTAGAAGAGGAAGGAGAGGAGGAGAGGGAGGAGAGAGGGGGAGAGGGGAAAGAGTGGGGGAAGAGGAGAGAGAGGGAGATGAAGGGAGAGAGGGGGAGAGAGGAGAGAGGGGAGAGAGGGGGAGAGAGGAGGAGGAGAGAGGGAGGAGAGAGGGAAGGAGAGAGGGAGGAAGAAGGGGACGACGAGGGAGGAGAGAGGAGGAGAAGGAGGAGAGAGGGGAGGGAAGAGAGGGAGGAGAGAGGGAGGAGAGGGGAGGAGAGAGGGAGAAGAGAGGGAGGAGAGAGGGAGGAGAGAGGGAGGAGAGAGGGAGGAGAGAGGAGGAGAGAGGGAGGAGAGAGGAGAGGGGGACGAGGGGGAGCGAGGGGGCCGAGGGACGTGAGAGGGAGAAGAGAGGTGATGAGAGGGGGAGAGAGGGGAGAGGGAGGAGAGGGGGAGAGGAGAAAGATGAGGGGAAGAGGGAGGAGAGGGGGAGAGAGGGAGAGGGAGAAGGGGGGAGAGGGGGAGAGGGGGAGAGGGGGGAGAGAGGGGTGAGAGAGGGGGAGAAGAGGGGAGACGGAGGAGGGACGAAAGGGAGGGAGAGAGGGAGCGGGCGAGACGGGGGAAGGAGGAGAGGAGGGAGAGGGAAGGAGAGGGGAGGAGCGAGAGGGAGAGGGAGAAGAGAAGGGGGTAAGAGAGGAGAGGGGGAAGAGGGAAGAGGCGAGGAGAGAGGGGGAGAGGGAGAGAAGGCAGGAGAGAGGGAGAGGAGAGGGAGAGAGAGGGGGAGGGGGAAGAGGGGAGGAAAGAGGGAAGAGAGAGTGGGAGAAGAGAGGGAGAGGAGGGAGAGAGGGAGAGAGAGGAGAGAGAGGAGGAGAGAGGGAGGAGAAGGGAGGAGAGAGGGAGGAGAGAGGGAGGAGAGAGGGAGGAGAGAGGGAGGAAGAGGGAGGAGAAGGGAGATGAGAGGGAGGAGAGAGGAGAGGGAGCGAGGGGGAGCCGAGGAAAGGAGAGAGCGAGCCAAAGAGAAGAGGGGAGAGAGGGGGAGAGAGGGAGCGAGGAGAGGTGAGGAAGAGGGAGGAGAGGGAAGGAGAGAGGGGGATAGGAGGAAAGAGGGAGAGAGGGAAGAGGGGGGAAAGAGGGAGAGAATAGGCGGAGAGAGAGGAGAGAGAGGGGGGGAGAGGGGAGGCAGAGAGGGAGAGGAGGGGGAGAGAGGGAGGAGGGGAGGACGAGGAGGGAGAGAGAGGGGAGGGGAGGAGAAGAGGGAGGGAGAGAGGGGAACGAGGGGGGAAGCTGGAGGGGGAGAGAGGGGGGAGAGAAACAACATTGGTAAAGAGAAGGATTCAATACTGATAGAGACAAAAGGCTAAACCCACTCTGCCACTCCAAACAGACTCACTGCTGACACACAAAAGATCCGCGGTGCGTTCTGCTGCTCCATCTTTGCCTCACGGCCAGGTTCTGGTTCTGGTTTCTGGTTCTGCTTCTTTCTTTGGTTCGAGTTCTTCAGGTTTGTGCGGAGAGGGAAACCGAGGAGTACCGCAAATGGGATTCTCCCCAGCGGCTGGAGCAGAAAAGAAATGGACGGCTAAAAGTTAGAGATAGAAACTGTGGAAACATGACGATATTTATCTAAGCAACATTTGAACCCTAAAGTCGCTGTTCAAGAGCAGGTCTTGTCTGAAGTTGTTAAAACGTGTTTGCTTTAGTCCGTTTGCTCTGCCATCAAACTTTTGACCTGAAACAAACCCAGACGTAGTCCAGTCTTCCTAGAGTATTTCTTTCTCCATTGAATCCACTTCCTCCATAGAAGTCTCTGGGACATGCTCCTCCCACAGAGACTAAAGATCAGGCCTTATAAGTGCCTCCTACACCACACCAAACTGTCCAAACTGTTCCAAAACGTTTGAGTTTGAGGTCAGATGTTAAAGCTACCAGGAACAGTTTCCCAATGGGACGTGTGTTTGGAGTCTGGAGTCACGCCAAAAACAGGATGACCCAACCATACCAGAACAAGCATCAGAACCAGCCCATCCAGAACAAAGCATCAGAAACCAACCCATCCAGAAAACAGCATCGAAACAACCCATCCAGAGACAGAGCGATCAGAACCAGGCCCGATCGCAGAGACAGCACGATGCAGACCGAGTGCCAAGCATGCCGGAACAAGGCATATCACCGAGAGCCGACCAGAACTAGTCTGCGAGTAGACAAGGCGATAGAGACGTCGAGAAGCCGGACGCGCCATCCAGAACTAAGAAGCACGCTACAGAACACAGCTACAGAGGACGCGGAACAGCAGTCGCGACAGGATCAGAAAAGATCACAGCATCCAGACACTCAGGCCCAATCCAGAACAAGTTATCAGAAACCGAGCCCCATCCAGAAGAGAGGGCATCAGAACCAGCCCATCTGCAGTAACAAGACATCAGAACACCAGCCCATCCAGAACAAGCATCAGAACCAGCAATCCAGAACAAGCCATGCAGAATCTCGCCCATCAGAACAAGCATCAGAACCAGCCCATTCCAGAACAAGCGATCGAACCAGGACAATCCAAGAACAAGCATCAGAAACAACCATCCAGAACAAGCATCAGAAACCAGACAATCCAGAACAAGATCAGAACCAGACCATCCAGAACAAGCATGCGGAACCAACTTGTGGCGAAGCAAGAACCACAAACGAGACAAATTGGTGGGCAAGAGTGGAACTGGTTGGAACTTGTTTATTATCATCGAACTGTCGGTGCCTTAAATCCATGTTTGAAATGTGTTCATTGACAACACCGCTTCAGACTCTTCTTTACTTCTAATGGCGGGCTGCAGCAAAAAGGTGTGCAGTTTACGCCACCTACTGGGAGTTGCACATCTTGGACTTTAGACTTTATTCTTTCTAGTTGCCGTCTTCGAACATTCTGGAACTTTATTAAATCCAAAGCTCTTTTCGTGTCACAAAAAGAGTTTTCACTTTGATGCATGATTAAAGACTCTGTGATGTTGAACTTGTTTTTCAGAGATGTCCTCCACAGAGTGAAAGAGAGGCTCTGAGGAGATGTTCCGTTGCTCCATCTGTCTGAGTGGTTTCTGTGAGCCGCGTGTTGCAGAAGTATGTGTCCCTTTCTGCAAAACGCTGCATCTTGTGAGGCGGCTGGCCCCTGACGGGCCCCTGCACATGTCCTCTGTGTAACAGGAGCTATGACAGAAGACCTGAGATCAAGCGTCAACTATTTTGCTCCTGGAGATGGTCTCTCGAGTTTAAAGCTAGAAGGCTGAAGAGGTCAAAGTCCCAGCGCTTCCAAAACCTGGAGACGGTGTCAGATGTGACGTCTTGCTCTTGAGCCCGAAGCTGAAGGGCCGCTTGAAGTCCTGCCTGGTCTGGATCTGTCCTCGTTCTGTTGAGACCCACCTCCAGCCTCATCTCACAGTCTCTGGGCTTGAAAAGACACCAGCTGATGAGAGCCTGTGGAGAACCTAGAAGACGAGGATGTGGTCCTGAGGAGAAGATCGGTGTGGGCATGATGTGTGTTCCTGTCTAGAGCACAAGGACCATGAGCTGTTGTCTCTGCGAGTGTGAGCGCAGGAGGTCCTCTCTGCTGCACATGGTGGAAGCAGGAGGGAGCTGAAGGTCCAGGAGATCCAGCGCGGCGTGGAGCTCAGTGACACAGAGGTCCACAGAGGAGAGGCCTGAGGGCTGCAGACCTTCATCTCTCCACTAGAGTCTGTTCAGAGGCGTCGGGACCGGCTGCTGTAGAGGTGGACTTCAGGAGAAGGAGAGCGGAGCCACCAGGAGGCGCGAGCGGAGCTGTGCAGCGAGCTGGTAGCAGTGAGATCTGTGAGTCTGTGGGTGAGAAGAGCAGCACTGAGGCGGAGCGGCTCTCACGCTCTCAGACCCCCTCCACTTTCTACAGCGCTGCCCTGCACTCACGCCCCCTGCTGGGCTGAAGGAGTGGAGCAGCGTGAGCTTTGAGCCGGAGACGTGTGAGGGCAGTGCGGCCCGGGCTCTGTCTGAGCTGGAGAAACATCTCTCTGAAGACTTTAACAAAGTGTTTAAAGCTGAGCTGAAGAGAGTGCAGCAGTTTGTGGTGGACGTCACTCTGGATCCAGACTCTGCTCATCCTCAGCTCGTTCTGTCTGAAGATCTCAAACAGGTTCATCACACTGATGTGTTGGAAGAAGCTTCCAGATTCTCTTCTGAGGTTTGATACTGGTGTTTGTGTTCTGGGAAAGCAGAGTTTCTCCTCAGGCAGGTTTTACTTTGAGGTTCAGGTCAAAGGGAAAACAGACTGGGATTTAGGAGTGGTCCGAGAGTCCATCAAGAGGAAGGGATGGATCACTGTGAGTCCTGAGGATGGATTCTGGGTGCATCGGGTTGAGAGACAACGATGAGTACTGGGCTTGTACAGACCCTCCTGACGGTCTCTGTCTATGGCAAGCTCCTCAGAAGGTCGGGGTGTTTGTGGACTATGGTGAGTGTCTGGTCTCCTTTTATGATGCAGATTCTGCAGATCTTCTCTTCTCCTTCAGCGGCTGCTGCTTCAGGGAGAAAATGTTTCCATATTTCAGTCCCAGTTTAAATGATGAAGGTTCAAACTCTGCTCCTCTGGTCCTCACTGCAGTGAAGACTTTCAGAGGTCAAAGTGATGAAGAACAAGACTAAAAGTTCTGAACTTCAGTCAAATGGAACTGTGGATACTTTTGACTCCATTTTGGACTGAAAGTACAAAGTTCTTCTCTTATTGAGTGCCGCGTCTGGACTTCAGGTCAGTTCGTTGTTCTCTGCACGTTCTCGTCAAACATTAAAAAGCCCAAATGAAAGAGACAAAAGCTTCCTCACGTGGTCCACGCTCCCTGTGAGACCAGCACCAGAGGAGCAGTGCATGATGGGACGGAGGGCGTGGTGCTGATCAGCTCCTGGTATCTGCTCCGGACCGGCCTCCTCTTCATCAGACAGTAAAGGGTCAAAGCGAAGAGGAGAGCGAGGAGCAGAGCGCAGAGGGCGAGCGAGAGCGGCAGCAGCCAATCAGGAGCTGAGAACGCAAAGTGCACAAATAGTCACGTACAGTTGTATTACACTGGTTCAAAGTATTTCAAAGTGGACATTTGCATTGTTTTAAAGCGCCCCCTACAGCTCGGACGACTCATTGAACTAAAACGCAGATAAGACATATTTTTGGAAATATATTTAGAATTTTGCTGAACATTATCCAAAATGTTCTCCCAGATCAGCACATTTTTTAGGTTTATAATTTCACTTCCTGTTTGTAATTGATGACATCACAGTAGGAAATTACCCAGCAACCACTGGGGCAAAACTCACCGAATGTCACAATTTTATATATTTGAGAAATAAAAATATATGAAAGCGACTTTATTTTGTTGAATTCATGTTTAGAGTAAAAAAAGTGGTTTCTTTGTGTAAATTCTGCATAAAGTTTGACTGGAATGAGTGTCCCTGGTGTGATGTCACTTCCTGTCCCTGCTGTGAAGTCACTTCCTGTTATTTTCTACACATTTTTCATCGTTTCCTCCACAAATGCGTGCTCGATCGGTGTCAAACTATCATTTCGATGTGTTTAAACACACCAAATACAGTCAGAATTGGACACTCGTAAAAACCTGTCATGCGCCACTTTAAGGGGCGTGGACAATAGCTTCAAAAACGCTGTGACCTTTAATGTGGATTCCGCCCAGACTCAAAAACTCATTTGAGTCAAATTAGCTTCAGTTTTGAACGAGGAATTGTCCAAACCCAACAAATGTCCGAACTCGTGTCGGTCAGGCCCGTTTGTGTCAAGTTTAGAATCGTACTTCCTGGTTGGACGTGAGCGCAGATATGACACCGGCAGAGGTCATTCCACAGCTGTTACCTAGCAACCAGACTGTAAACAAGAGCCCAAACCCACATAAACGACACACAATAACACCATAGAACACCTTTATTTAGTCCAACGACGGTTTCAACTGTCAGTTAGTGTGTCAGTTAAGTGTCAACTGTCTCTGTGTCGCACGCTGATGACATCACAGAGGGAGTCAGAGCTACTTCCTGTCATTTTAAACTCCTGTTTTCCAGTATTTCTTCACAAACTGCGACTGAACTGAAGTACAACTGTCATAATATTTGCTACAGGTTCTGCGCCGCCAAACTGAGTCAGGATTAGAAAAAACAGCAGAACCTTCTGATGGACTTTAAGTACATGAAGAACTGATACCTGAAAATGTGACTTCAGGACAGTAAACGTTAGTGTCATTATTTCATTCACATTTGGTTTGAAAAGGATTTGTCCCAGAGCAAACTCGACTTGAGCCGGTGAATCGGAATGAAACGCAGCATTTAGTTTGACCTCTGACCCTGCGTTTCCACGGCAGCTGCAGGTGTGGAACTTACCGCGCTTTCATCGGAGACTTTTATGTCGGACGTTTTCGTGTTCTTGGAGAGCAAAGTAATCGTCCTGAAGTTTTGTTGGGGAAATGAGTTCTTACCTGTCATTGTTGGCGGCTCTGTGGTGGCTCTGCGGAGGCTTTGCGGAGGTTCTGTGGTGGCTCTGTAGTGGCTCTGTAGTGGCTCTGTGGTGGAGGTTCTGTGGGCTCTGTAGTGGCTCTGTGGAGTTCTGTGGAGGTTCTGGGTGGCTCTGTGGTGGCTCTGTGGAGCTTCTGGGTGGCTCTGTAGTGGCTCTGTGGAGGTTCTGTGGAGGTTCTGTGGTGGCTCTGTGGTGGCTCTCTGTGGAGCTTCTGTGGCGGCTCTGTGGCGGTTCTGTGGCAGAAGCAGCTGCACGTTTCTCAGTCTTATCAAGTCACTCACACGTTTAAGGTCCAACGCTCAAAAAGACAAACTGGTGTGTTATAACCACGGCAACAGGTTTGAGTCGTGTGAGACGACTGTGGCAGTGAGTTTGGCTGTACAAAAATACATATAATTGAAATGAAGTGTGCGAATACACCAGCAGGGGGCGCTAAGTTAAGGCAAGGCAATTTATTTGTAGAGCACAATTCTGTAACTCAAAGGCAATTCAAAGTGCTTCAACAACAGGGAAACATGCAGGCTCTAGTCAAATAGTTCAAGACATAAAAGAGAAGAGTGCAAATAAAACATTTCAGTCATATGCACAGCTAACAAAAGTTTTTAGTCTTAGATGATTGAACATTGCCAGAGTAGCGCCTGTCTCACATCCTCAGGAAGGACTGTTCCAGATTTATAGCCTGCATAAAAAACTGAAACGCACATTCCCCAATGTTTTAGTCCTGACTGCTGCGGCACCAGCAGGAGGCCGGTTCCCTGATCGGTCCTCAGAGTCCGAGATGGTTCATATGGCAACTAACATGTCCGAGTATGTACATTTGCGTGCTAGGCCATGGAGAGACTTGTATACAAGCAGAGCTGCTTGAAGTCTATTTCTCTGAGCCACAGGGGGCAGTGCAGAGACCTGATAGCACAGGACTAAATGTGATCGTACTTCCTGGTTCTAGTCAGGACCCGAGCAGCAGCGTCTCTGGATGTTCACTGCAGCTGTTTTACAGCTCGTTTGGAGAGGCCAGTGAGCAGGCCCTTACAGCTAGTCTAATCATACTAAGGAGGACAAACGCATGGATAAGTCTCTCCAGGTCTGGTTTAGACACTTATACTTTTGATTTTGAATTGTTTTTTTTAGATGGTTAAAAAGGCTGCTGATGTGTATTGATTTGACGTGGCTGTTTAAAAATTTCAAGTCTGAGTCCATTTATTACCCCCAGATTTCTAACTTGATGTTGTAGGTTTTAGAGCGAGACTCTGGAGGATGACAGTAACACTTTCTCTTTGTTTCTGTTGGGCCAAAGACGATGATTTCAGTCTTGTCTGAGTTCAGCTGGAGAAAGTTGTTTTGCATCCACACACTGATCTGTTGGATGCAGTGACAGAGTGAATCCACTGGTCCATATTCACCTGCCGTCATGGAAACATAGATCAAAGTGTCGTCTGCATCATTGTGATTGGACACATTCTCGCTGCGTATCAGCTGACCTAACGGCAGCATGTAGAGGTTGAACAGAAGATGGGGTCCCAGGATTGACCCTTGGGGCACCCCACAGGTCAGGGGCATCTGGTCTGAGACACAGTTACCAATTTCGAACAAAGTACTTCCTGTCTTCCAGATAGGACTTTAACCAGTTTAGCGCAGTGCCAGTGATGCCCACCCAGTCCTCTAGTCTCTGTAAGAGGGTCCCATGATCGACAGTGTCAAAAGCAGCACTCAGATCTAACAGAAATTAAGACTGAGGCTTTGCCCGCGTTCAGTGTTCAGGGGATGTCATTTGTCACCGTTGACAACAGCAGTCTCAGTGCTGTGATGAGGTCTAAAACCTGACTGGAAAACATCAAATGAGTTGTTTTATTCAAGAGGAAATCAATGAGCTGTTGGTAAACAACCTTTTCAAGGACTTTGCCCCAAAATGGCAGATTAGAGATGGGCCGGTGGCAATGACTCAGTACTGCGGGCATCAAGACTGCTCTTCTTTAGGAGAGGCTTTATGACCGCAGTTTTCAAAGACATTGGGAATGTTCCAGATTGAAGCGACATGTTAACTATAACTGAGTGAGTGGTGCTAACAAACTGTTCAGCACAGACTTTAGAAATCTGGTGGGTCAACACATGGAGGCAGCATGTAGATGAACTCAGACTGGTGACGATCTCCTGTACAGTACAAGAGTCAGTTATTTCAGGTGCAAAGTGAGTCAGCTCTCAAGTGTGTAGGTCCTCTCTGAGGGTTTCTTTTTTTAACGCTATAGTGTAAAACACATA
Organism: Chaenogobius annularis; assembly: GCA_015082035.1. Taxonomy (NCBI): domain Eukaryota; kingdom Metazoa; phylum Chordata; class Actinopteri; order Gobiiformes; family Gobiidae; genus Chaenogobius; species Chaenogobius annularis. The sequence continues at coordinate 224,903 of BJKM01000632.1, forward strand.
CTTTGAAGACGTACAACTACAGCAGGTGGCGGTTAAATGCACCTTTCAGCTTGGCTGCCAACCACCATTAAAGAATAACAGCAACAACAACATTCAACTTGGATGTGGAAATGAGTTCTAACGGCAGCTGAGCTGGAGGGTATTGTTCAATCTCATGTACTGTTTTGCAACAGGACACGCGTAACCGTGTTCACTAATCAGAATCATAAAATGTCAATTATTTCAGAAACAAGAAACTTATTACGGCCTTAAGGTGCAACATAAAACACTGATCAATAATAAAGATCTCTTTCTGAAATCAAAAGGAGCATTCAACTTAGCGAAACATTAAAATTTACCATATATCGGCCCGATAAAAATCCCTTTTCTGTGCTACCTGACAAGAATTTACAGTCAATGTTACAGTCCATAGTGCGAAGTGACAGTGCAGTTAGTTTTTAACAATTTTAACCTTCATAGTGGCAATGGTGTTTAAGAAGTGAACATGAGTCAAAACACTAGATGTAACAGAGTTCAACAATTCATTTACGGGAGGTTAGAACCGATGACCGAGCATCCTTTCAGGGAGTGGTTAAAAGTCATGGCTCCAGATGAAAGGGTCAGCTGTTTCCGACGTGCTGTCCCAGAGCCTTTATGTGTACAGGTCCTCAGAGATGGAAGTCTGCAGCCGACACCTTCTTCAGCAGGAACGCACAATGCACTGTAGTCTGTTTACAATGGGAAAAAGCCAGATTATAGAACGTCAAGTGAAGACACAAGAAAAAGTCTAAAGATCAGACAGAAGCAACAAGGTCTGACCACTGGTGGTAATGTAACACTATGAACCAATCGCCATAAATCACCAACAAAGAAGATACCTCCATCCTCGATTGAGTTCAGTTGACTTCAGGCTTCTCTTTCTCTCTCAATCCCTCTCTTCTTTTCTTCTTTTTTTTTTATTCAGTATTGCGTAAAACACATACTTTAGAGAGTATAAACAACTACAGAAGTGGCGGTAAATTCACCTTTTCAGTTGGCTGCCAACCGCCATTAAAAGTAACACAACAGTTTACTTCAGTGTGTGGGTTCCACCTGTCGTGAAATGTCTGCTTCAATTGTCTTCTCTGCTTTTGTGAGCAGCAGAGTCCACAAATTAAGGGTCTTCACACAACCGATCAGGGTAAGAAACTTCATAGTACGTATATATTTACAAACAAAATTACCTTCTGGTCATAGCATAGTTTTAAAAGAGCTAGTGTTTTAGGTATAGCTCAGTGGCAGAGTATTTGATTGTAATCAGGATGTCCCTGGTTTGATTGAAAAAAAAAAGAAATAAATAATAAAATAACAAATATAGCCGCAAGCGGCAATGATCGCCCTTATCCCATGCCATGCCGCTGCTCCACGATGAAAGAGGAGGGGCGCCAATTTCCCTTTTATTACACCTGCCAAATCTGTGGCGCTATCGAGCCTTTCCCCTTTGCTTAACAAATATGGGCATTATTGTGTACCGATATGTTCTTATGTCGGGCAAAGTTTGCGGCTTGCTCACAGAGACCGTGTCTTAAAAAGAAAATGTAGATCTGATCCACAGTTCCATAGTTACCTGTGTAAATACCGCAGAATACTGTCTGTGACTAGGGACATGAGTATTCTGGTTTTCCCATGTAAAGCACACCTAAGCTCACAGTTACACAGGGGAGCCTGGAAATGTTCTGCCTCCAACTGCAAAAGAACACAATATTGTTCAAAGAGAATGGGACACAAATGACCCACTTTGCAAAATCAAAGCTCTTTACCTGTCACAATAAGAGTTCTCACTTTGATGATTATAGTAACTCTGTGACGTTGACCTTGTGTTTCAGAAGTGAAAACACCACCAAAGAAGAAGAAGTAAAGAATGAAGTCTAAAAAATAAAGTCTAAAGAATAAAGTCTAAAGAATAAAGTTTAAAGAATGGCGGTAATGTAACACTATGGATACCAACCGCCATAAAACACCACCAAAGAAGAAGAAGAAGATGTTCTCCACAAGTGAAAGGAGCTGTGAGGAGATGTTCAGGTGCTCCATCTGTCTGGAGGTGTTCTCTGAGCCAGTGAACACTCCATGTGGACACAATTTCTGTAAACACTGTATCTGTGAGGCCTGGGCTCCTGAGGGGCCCTGCATATGTCCTCTGTGTAACAGGAGGTATGACAGAAGACCGGAAATCAGCGTCAACTATTTGCTCTTGGAGATGGTCTCTCAGTTTAAACAAGAGGCAGAAAAGTCAAAGTCACAGCTTTCCAAACCTGGAGAGGTGTCATGTGACGTCTGCTCTGAGCCCAAGCTGAAGGCGCTGAAGTCCTGCCTGGGCTGTCTGTCCTCGTTCTGTGAGACCCACCTCAAGCCTCATCTCACAGTCTCTGGGCTCCACCAGCTGATGGAGCCTGTGGAGAACCTGGAAGATAGGATGTGTCCGAAACACCAGCGCCTCCTGGAGTTCTTCTGTGGCACTGACCAGAGCTGCGTCTGTACCCTTTGTGTTCTAGAGCACAAGAACCATGAGTTTGTGTCTCTGGAGGAAGCGCGTAAGCACAGGAGTCCCTCTCTGCTACAAACACAGGCTCAGAGCCAGCACATGGTGGAGCAGAGGAAGCTGAAGGTCCAGGAGATCCAGCGCTACGTGGAGCTCAGTGACACAGAGGTCCACAGAGAGAGGGCTGCGGGGCTGCAGGCCTTCACTGCTCTCATGCTGTCTGTTCAGAGGCGTCAGGACCGGTTCTTAGAGGAGCTTCAAGAGAAGCAGAGCCGGAGCCACAAACGAGCCCAGGAGCTGGTGCAGCAGCTTGAACAGGAGATTTGTGAGCTGGAGAAGAGCAACACTGAAGTGGAGCGGCTTTCGCGCTCTCAAGACCCCCTCCATTTTCTACAGCGCTGCCCTACACTCATGCCCCCTGCTGGGCTGAAGGAGTGGAGCAGTGTGAGTTTTGAGCCGGAGACGTACGAGGGCAGTGTGGCCCGGGCTCTGTCTGAGCTGGAGAAACATCTCTCTGAAGACTTTAAACAACTGTTTAAACAACTGCCTTTAAGATTAGAATTTCTGCCTTCAAGATTAGAACTTCTGAGAGTGCAGCAGTTTGTGGTGGATGTCACTCTGGATCCAGACACTGCTCATCCTCGGCTCGTTCTGTCTGAAGATCTCAAACAGGTTCATGACACTGATGTGATGAAGCTGCTCCCAGATTCTCCTCTGAGGTTTGATACTTGTGTTTGTATTCTGGGAAAGCAATGTTTATCCTCAGGCAGGTTTTACTTTGAGGTTCAGGTCAAAGGGAAAACAAACTGGGTTTTAGGAGTGGTCCAAGAGTCCATCAACAGGAAGGGAAAGCTCATGCCTAAAAATGGATTCTGGTGCATTGTATTGAGAAACAAAGATCAGTACAAAGCTTGTACAGACCCTCTTGTCCATCTGTCTCTTCAGCGACCACCTCAGAAGGTTGGGGTGTTTGTGGACTATGTTGAGGGTCTGGTCTCTTTTTATGATGTAGATTCTGCAGATCTTCTCTTTTCCTTCTGCGGCTGCTGCTTTGCAGAGAGAGAAAACTGTTTTTCCACACACTATTTTTCTGATCCCAGAGGTTTAATGCTGAAGGGTTCAAACTGCCCTGCTCCTCCTGGAGTCCTCACTGCAGTGAAGACTTTCAGAGGTCAAAGTGACGAAGAACAAGACTAAAAGTTCTGAACTTCAGTCAAATGTAACTGTGGATACTTTTGACTCCATTTTGGACTGAAAGTACTAAGTTCTTCTCTTTATTGTTGAAGTTCTTTTGAAATGTCTGAAGGTTTATTTGAATCCTGCTCATGGTGACCTCCTGTGAGAGGGTTTTGGGTTCAAGTCTCGGCTTTGACCAAACTAAATATGATGTATAAAAATGTCTAGAAACATTAAACCTTTGGCCTGAAACAACAGGTGTCCAGTCTTTCCCTGAAGATGTTTTCTTCTCCCATTGACTCCACTTCCTCCATAGAAGTCTCTGGAACATCTCCAACACCGGCTCCACGGCTCAAAAGAACTCCTCCATCACATTTATCATGATTTGTGTTGTTTTAAAGTATCACGAATGAAGTACGGCACTATTATAAGACAACATTGATATTTCGAGTGCAGCCCTGGTCAGACGGCACAATAAACGACTCAAATAAACATGAATACATTCATTACAGACGTGGTCCCGAGTCGGTTTCATGGTTATTTTGGGGGTACCAGCCTGAAAAGTTTGGGAACCCTTGTGTTAGGACACGGTTAGTGCAAAAGTAGTGATGCGTATCCTTTAAAAAACCCAGTGGAGCGTCATTATTACACTAATTGCACTTGCTGACGTAAACCAGTGGGGGCAGTGTTCTGAGCGCTGCAGGATTATCGAAACGTGTGGAACTGAACCCGACTCCAGACTGTGTTTTTGAGGAGGAAACTGCGTTCGGGAGCCGTTTCCTCCTACTTTTCCCGCACAAACCTGTAAAAAGAAGCTGCTTTCTCCAGCTCTGCTCTGGAAAGTTAAGTCTTGAGTCAGAGATTGGACGGGGGCTAATGGGATGAAGCTAATCCGCTCAGTTAATGCTAACGGCTAACGGCAAATCTCCCCGACAACAACACACTCAGCCACGCAAACCGGATTGTGCAGCATTGTTTCCCCCTTTTTTGTTTTTTTTTGCAAACGTTCTACCCTGGAAACGCCAAGCAGAATGAAGAAATATGAAGTTGGACGTGTCAGTTTGGCAGTTACGGATTTTGGCGCGCTAAAGTTTCAGAGAATGTGAAAACGAGAAGCTCAAATTTCGAGTCGCAAGGTCAAAAGTGGGCTCTAAAGCACGTTCGAACGCAGTAAGTAAAATCCACGCCGCGTAATTTGAATGTGTACTTTTGAGTATTGCTGAAGCTGGGGTCTCACTTTCATCATTATTATTATTATTATTACCATTTCAAGACAAACTTACCCATGAACGAACAGCTAATCCAATTACGGACACATTAGCTAACTGTCGACTTCAGATGAAGGAATTAGGCACGTCCATTTAAGACTTGGCATCAGCGTTTTTGTGTGTCAACGGGGGGCCAATGGGTGCAATCCGGTGGCGATTTGGTGAATGGCTGAATCAAACGTCTTTATCGCTTAATGTTGATAAGAAACGGAAATAAATCAATCGCTAACGCGTCTGTTCATTCAAAGCGTTTTTCTAGGTTTACAATTTTACTTCCTGATTGTAACGATGACATCACACTGGCCCATGTTGTACGCTGGCCCATGTTGTACACTGGCCCATGTTGTACACTGGCCCAGACGCCTCCAGTGTCACAGAGATTCATGTGTGACAATTGAAAATGTATGAAAAAAGCCTTTTAGTTTGATGAATTTGTGTTTTAAAAGGGTCATAAAAATGTGTTTGTTGCCAATTTGTTCCACAGTTTTGGACAAAGCTCTGAACTCAGCATTAAAAAAATTTTATAATAATTGAAACATAAAGCGACAAAATAAACAAGATGAGAAAAACGAGTGAAAAATAAAGGAGACGTTAAAGAATGGGTCAAAAACAAACGCCCCTTTTACAAATGTGATTTTTAAAAATGTATTTATTCATTTTTCAGTTATTTGTTTCGGACGGTCGTCTTCTCAGCTGCCTGAAGTATGTACCAAAGATATCCATTCCCTGTGTCCATGGCAGGAGCTTTCAAATGCATAGTTCTAAAACTGAGTGGGATGAAAACAGTCCAACTTCTGTGCGGATTTTTCAACGTTTCCTGACAAACTGCGACTTGATTGGTGGAAAAACTATAGTTCATATTTACGACCACGTAAATGGCAATATTTGAACAGTTCACCAACAGTTTTGTGCTAAAATGCGCCGTCTTGTAAAAGCCTTGAGACTCAAAAAGGACAGAAAAGACACATTTGGGTCATGTTTCCACCATCTCTGCTTCCACGACAACACCAATATTTTGAAGAAACTTACTTCCACATTTTGTGCTGATTTTCTCCTCTTTCACCAGACCTCGAACCATGTCCCGTCCGCTGCGTCCCCCCGCCGAGCGCTACTCCGTCTGCTGCTCCGTCCCCGACTCCGGATCGCTCTGCAGCCAAGACGGGCGCCACTTTTCCGCCTCCTCAGAGGACGACGCGCCCATCTTCTCCATCTCCAAAAGCTCCGCGGACGTGCTCGCCTCTTCGCCGCGCCGACGCGACCCGACCTTCGCCAGGCTGGACGTGCGCCGCAGCTCCAGCGCGTCGGAGCAAAACTGCAACCTCGGCGCCTTCCACAAGTCGAATTTGCCGTTGACGAAGCAGAATTTGGACTCGCACAATCCGCCTTCGCAAGCCTCGAGCGAGCGTTGGACGTGGAGCGGCGCGCAGAGGTGGAGCGGTTGTAGCGCGCAGAGTCGCAGCAGCACGCCAGATACCGTCGTTTTCAAAGGATCGCGGCCTTCCAGCGAAATGCAAGAGAAGCTGCCCGATCCGTCCAGGCTAGCATCTCCTCCTGATACGCCATCTCCAGCGCCAACCGCCACAAATCCTTTCCAAAATGCCAATGACCAATCAGCGTTGTCAGAAAATCAAGAAGATCTGTCTGCAAGTCCGTATTCTCCGCTGTTTTCGCCGTTGCAGGCTAAAAATATCTCGCCGCTGCCGCCGAAAGAGCTGCTTCGCTTCACGTTCCCTTCGCCGGTCTCCAGTTCTGTCAGTTTAGAAAAGTTTGCAGCGGAAGACCCTCTTTACGCTTTGAGAAGTTCCCAAATGGACGCGAGCTTAGACGAGCTACAGGCGGACATTCTGCCGCAAAATAGCGAGCGGAAATTGGAAAACCAAGACTTCCTTGTGGCCGATTTTGCAAATTTCCCACCAACCTGGAGACCACCGATCGTCACGTCTTACAGCGATCCATATTTAGGAGTTTGCCGTCGTTGCAATGAACATTTCTGCAAAAATAAAGTTGATATTAAACATCTGGGAAACGATACAATTGGCGAAGAAGTGACATCCCACGTTGAGCTCGTCGATATCGCCGTGCAGACCTGTTCGCCCGGCGGTTCTTGGTGGAATTTGAAACGGAACATTTCAAATGTAGGTTCTCAATCTGTTTTGGGTTCGCCTCCCGGGTCCAGGTTAAATCTTCGCTTTCCCATTGGTTCGCATTCGAATCTAGTTTCCCCGTCTTCAAGCATGTTCGTGGTCCACAGCGACGAAGAGGAAAGCAAGATCGAGAAAGAGGATTCGCCCCCGGAAGCGTCGCCGATCGTCGAAATCGAGCGGCCGAGGTCGTGTTTGAAAATCCACAACGAGAACAGAGAGTTGGGGAGAAGGAGCAGCATGAAACAGGTTCAATGGGACGAAGACGGAATGACCTGGGACGTCCACGGGGCTGCGATCGACCCCGAGGAGCTGAACATGGCCATTCAGAAACATCTCGAGCAAAAATGCCACGACGACGAGGAAGAGAAGAACGTAAAGCTGCCAACAAGGAAGTCGTCGAAGACAAAGAGAGCGCCCAAGCCTCCGGTAAACCTGAAGCCGCCTGCCATTTTGCTCGACGGGAGGAAAGAGGACGGACGAGGGGAGATTGGGCAGGTTGAGGAAAGGAGGAGAGGCTCGCAGACGCCAGCAGTTATCCAGAGGAAGAGGAGCATCATCAGGCCGTTTAAGAAGCCAGGATGGTGTGGAGGCTCCGGGAAGCACCAGGACTGAAGACGAGACACGAGAAAAGCCTGGACTAATGTTGTTTTTGTAATGTGAAGAAATATGGACGGCAGCGCTGCAGTTCTTGGGTTCAACGGTCATGTTTTCCGGACCTCAGTAGAGCTTACCTCCTCCGACAACATCCTCAGTAATCCTGCAGCAAGGTCCTGGCTCTGATCCGGAGACTGGTCCAGCATTTCAGTCTCTTCTGGGTCTGTCATCGTGAAACAGACCTGGAAAAAAGGCTAAAAATCCACACGTTTATGGCGTAAAAGTGCCGCTCGGGAACAAGCCGCCGCCCCTAAAAACAAGAACGCGCCCCCGACGACTCTGAAAACCAACGTCGCTCTAAAGACGCAACTATGTCGACGCCTATTTCTGTTTTTATTGTCACATGATGCAGGGGTTTGTACCGGATGAAACTGTAGCTGCGACGGCCGTAAAAAAAACAACAAAAACCGAGGGAAACGGGAGCAAAAGCGCGTCGTTTTAGGGCGTAACGCGACTCGTGCCGTTCGTCCTCCAACAGCCGTTTTTCCCGATCACGTAAATATGACACGGCGCAGGTACAGCCGCAGCAGCCGCAGCGCGCCGCCAACGCGTCGAAATGACAGCATTAGCTATAGAAAAGGTCGTTTAGCCGCGCGCAACTTTCATATTAAAATGTAGCTAGCCAAGTTAACGGAAAAGGCGGCGCTAAAAAGCAACGACGAGCTTTTCCATCTTTTAAACCATCGATTTTGAAGTCTTAAACGTCGTCTAATCGTCACACACACTTTTCCAGCCGTGTCCGTGTGTGTGCGTGTGTGCGTGTGCGTGTTGCGTGTATGTGTGTGTGCCCGTGTGTGCGCCCAGGCCCATTATGAACAGCGAGAGCGTCGTGTAAACCGCGTGAACTGTGGCCAACTGGCCCATTGAAGCGAACCCGTTGTGTGTCCCATTCAGAGCCGCTTCAGCCTCTGGGGCCTTCCACTGAAGCCCGAGCCCCCCCGCGCGCCGTAAACACAGAGGAATGGGCCCCGCGCTACACAAACATGTCCAACCGAGTCCGGCTCACGTTCGTGCGCCTTAAACGTGCACGTGACCGGCGCTTCTGTTCAATTTATGTTCAATCGGCTTTTTGAAGGTCATTTGTAGTAGTTTGGATTATCGTCAATACACGTTATATTCAAATGTAGCATTTTTCCCAGACAATTATACTTAAAAATAAAAAGTACAGCTGCTAATTAAGTACTGCGCGTAAAGTCAAAATGGGGTCGTCTTTTTACTACTTTTTACTTTCACGTGGCTACATTTGAGAGCAGGTTTCGGTACTTGCTGCACTTTTGAACGGGACTGAAGAGTGAAGTACTTTTCTGTGTTGGTTTTGACGGCGCCTGAGAAGCCTGAGGGGTTTCGGGGGGTTTGAGTGAAAGTAGTTTCCTCGACCACAAATCGTCCTCAATTTCACAACATTTGAGCTCCAAATACCTCATTTTTAACTTCTATATCTTCTTTTAAATCCATTTTTTTTACTGTTTTACTGTAATTTGACTTGAGTATTTCTTGGCTCTTGTATCTGTACTTCAGTAACAAACTGCAGTACTTCTTCCACCAATTCAATGACATTTAAACTTCTGACCAATCAGGAGCGTTTCTCTGAACGCAGGCGGGCTCGGCGGCGCGCCCCAGTCATTCTGATTGGCCCGCGCGTCGCCGGGGTCATTCGGAGGTCACAGAAGTCTGGGTTCAAAGGTTGTTGTTGTTGTTTACGCTCTGCCGCCGCCGTGCCTTTGTCTCCTCTGTGCGCTCCCAAAACTGCTGATACTCCACCCACAATGCCCCTGTGCCGCTCCGAAGCCTCCAGCGCTTGTGCCTCGGGGCCTCTGTACTTAAAACGCGCCGCTCCGGCGCCACGGCTGATTCCACCCAGACGACGCCATGACGACGGAACCTCTGCTGCTACTGCTGCTGCTGCTGCTCTTGGGCAACGCACCGGCCCAGGCCTTCACTCTGAGCCCGGGACGACAGGCTCAGCACAAGATCCTGCACCTGGGTGAGGCTAAACCCCACCAACACCACCACCAACACACCCACCAACACACCCAGCACCACCAACACACCCACCAACTCACCCAGCACCACCACCAACACACCCACCAACACACCCACCAACACCACCACGAACACCACCAATCCAACACAACCCACCAACACCCCAGCCACCACTAACACCACCATACACACCCACCAACACACCAGCACCACCAACACCACCAACACCACCACCAACACACCCGCACCACCACCACCACACCCAACACCCACCAACAAACCACCACCACAAACACACCCACCAACACAACCAGCACCACCACACCCAGCACCACCACCAAACACTACCAAGCACACCAGCACCACCAACACACCCAGCACCACCAACCACCCAGCACCAACCACAACAACACACCCAGCACCAACACCACACCCAGCACACCAACCACCACCTATCCACCAAAACACACCCAGCACCACCAACACCACACTACACACCCAGCACCACCAACACCAACACACCACCAGCACCACCAACACCAACACACCCACCAAACACCACTACCACAACAACACTCCACAAACACCACCCAGCTTCACCACCACCAACACCACCACCAACACACCAGCACCACACCAACACACCACCAACCCAGCACAACACCACCACACCCAGCACCAAACACCACCACCAACACCAACACACCCAGCAACCACCACACCACCACACCAACAAACACACCAGCACCACCAACACCACCACCAAACACACTCAGCACCACCCAAACACCAACACACCCAGCACCACCAACCCACCACCACCCAACACCAAACACACCCAGACACCACACAACACCACCAAACACACCCAGCACACCAACACCACCATCACCAACACACCCAGCACCACCACACCACTACCACCAACAACACCCAGCACCACCAACACCAACACACCCAGCGACCACCACCACCACCCAACACACCCCAGCACCAACTAACACCAACACCAACACAACACCAGCACCACCACCACCAACACACCCCACCACCAACAGCACCACCACCCACACCACCAACAAACACCCAGCACCCCAACACCACCAACCAACCACACCCAGCACACCACCAACACACAACACATCTCAAGCACACCAAACACACCCAGCACCACCCAACACCACCACCAACACACCCAGCACCACCACACCACCAACCAACACACCCAGCACCACAATACCAACACACCCACAAACACACACCACAAACCAGCACCACCACACAGCAGGCAACACCACCACCATCAACAACCACCAACCACAGCCAACAAAGCACCACCAAAAAAGCCAACACACCATCCACCAGACCCAACCAACACACCACCAACCAGCCAGGCCCCCCACCAACACAGCCAACACCACACCAACACAGCACACCACCACACCACCAACACACAGGCACCAGGCCCAACACCACCACCACAACCCAGCACCACCACACCACCACCATCAACAACACACCAACAACACAGCCAACACAGCCCAAACAAAGCACCACAACAAAGCAAACACCACCACCACACCCAACAACACACAACCAGCACCAACACACCCAACCAACACCACCAACACAGCAGCAGCACCAACAACACAGCCACCCAAACAGCACCACCACACAGCAGCACCACCAACATACCACACAGTCAACAACACACACCACACAGCCAGCACACCACCACACCACAACAAACAACAACACCACCAACACCACCCGAGCACTACAACACCAACACACCCAGCACCACGAACACCAACACACCAGCACACCAGCACCACACCACCGCACACCAAACACACCCAACACCACCAACCAACACACCAACACCACAACCAAGCACCACCAACACACCGACACACACCACCAAACACCACCACCAAACACAACCACACACCACAGCACCACCAACACCAACAATACCAACACACCCAACACACCCAGCACACCAACACCACTAACCAACAACAGCCAAACAACACCACCATCAACTACGACAACACAGCCAACACCAACACAGCCAACAAAGCACCACCAATCAAAGCCAAACACCACCCACCCACCACACACAACACACACAACCAACACCAACACATCCAACCAACCCACCACACAGCAGCACACAACAACACAGCCAACAGCACCACAACACCAACAACACCACCAACACAGCCAGCACACACCAACACAGCAAACCAAACCACCACACCCAACAACACACAACCAGCACCACACACAACCACACCACCAACACAGCCAGCAAGCACCAACCACAGCCAACAGCACACCACACACCCACACCAAAAACAACAGTCAACAACACCACCAACACAGCCAGCACACCAACACCAACACCACCCACACCCGCACTACCACACAACACACCCAGCCCACAACACCAACACCCCAGCCCACCAACACACCCAACACCACCATCAACACACAGCACAAAACACCACAACCAACCAGCCAACAACAAACCATCAACACGACCAACACAGCCAACACCAACACAGCAACAAAGCACCACCAACAAAGCCTGCAGCCAGAATGGTGGAGGCCACACACCAACACAACAACCACACACCATCACACCAACCAACACCACCAACACAGCCAGCACACCAACAACACAGCACCACCAACACCAACAACACCACCAACACAGCCAGCACCACCAACAGCCAACACCAAATCCCTAACCTCAGCACAAGATCCTGCACCAGGGTGAGGCCACACACCACCAACACACACAACACCACCACCACCAACATACACAACACGACCACCCCCAACCCCTTACATTTTTTTTTTCCCACAATCCCAATCACAGAACTGGGTTCTTATAATAGTTACAATGACTTTTAAAGGTTATTATTATCATTGTGTAAAACGCTCTGGAGCAGAGCCGTGTGCCTTTGTTATCACTCTGTCTTCACTCTAAAAAAAACAGTGTAAGAAACCACCATGGTATTATCTCATTAATATCCTGAAGTTTGAGAGTCAAAATACCACAACGTTCCTCTTTTACAAAGTACATTTAGTGAAAACACTTTGTGTTTCATGTGCACATTTTGTTAAAACCCTGTGATGTGTTGGGTTCCTCAGACTGGCTCCGACCGGACTGTGGTGACGCCTCCACTTTCAAACCAAACGATGTCCCGAAAGAATCGTGTTCCCGGCCAACGAGACGCGGCCGCACTCCTGGCCATGGCAAGTGTCGCTGCAGGTTACTACTACTACTACTGGTAGGTACTACTACCTACTACTGGTGGTGGTACTCTACTACCCCCACCACCGTAGTGGGTACTACTACCACTACTACTACTACTACTACTGGTACTGGTACTACTACTACTACTACTACTGGTACTGGTGGTACTACTACTACTACTACTACTACCACTAGTGGTGGTACTACTACCTACTACTACTACTACTACTACTACTACTACTACTACTACCACCACTACTACTACTACTACTTACTTACTACTACGGTAGTGGTACTACTCACTACCACACCACACCACCACCACCCACTGGAGTGGTACTTACTACTACTCCACCACCACCACCACTACTGGTAGTTCGGGTATACTACTACTACTACCACCACCACCAACGTACAGTGTCGGTACTACTACTACTACCTACTACACCATGGTAGTGGACTACTAACTACTACACCACTGATGGACTACTACTACTACTACTATTTACTACTGGTACTATTGGTAACTACTACTATTATACTACTATCTAACTGGTACTACTACTATTACTACTACTACCACCACGGTAACTGGTGGTTACTACTACTACTACTACTACTACTTTACTACTACCACCACGGTACTGGTGGTACTAATAACTACTACTACTAGCTACCACCACCGCGTACTGGTTGTACTAACTACTACTACTACTACCGGGGATACTACTACTTACTACTACTGGTACTACTACTACGACACAACGGTTGCAGTTACGTCATGTTCAGGAGCGTCCTCGGGCTCTGCACTCAAACACTGAAACACTCTGGGGCTCTGACACTAACACTGGACACTAAACATGTTCAGGAGCGTCCTTGTCCTCAGAGACACGTGAATGGACCTTTTGTTTTGCAGGAGCGTCCTCAGAGACACGTGAATGGCCTTTTGTTTTGTCGCAGGTGCGTCCTCGTGGTTCCAAACACTACATTCATGTTTGTGGAGGAACTCTGATCCACAGGAACTGGGTCCTGACCGCTGCACACTGCCTTCCAGAAGTACGTTACAAACTACTTCACACAGTTTCACCCCTAAAACAAACGTCTGACTCTGTGTGAAGTTGAGCCTGTGATTCTGATGTTCTTTGTTAAATATATGAACGAGTAAAGCTGGTGTTGTACTCCATATCATTTTAATATTATTTGTGGGTTCGGAGTTTGGGTTTGACCTGACCGGCCGGCCTTGACCCCGGCTTGTACCTCCGGCTTGACCTTGTGTGTTTGCCGCAGAGGGAAGGCGGAGGAGGCCGGCAGCTGGAGGATCGTTCTGGGCAAACACAAACTCAAACGCTCCGAGACGGCCGATGAGGATTTTCCCCGGTGAAGAGGATTTTACCGACACCGAGAACTTCCAGTTACCCGACGCACAGCGAGCTGGACTACGACATCGCCCTGGTCAAAGCCGGGACCGACATCCTGCCGTCCAACTTCATCCGCTACGCCCTGCCTGCCGCGCAAAACAGCCCAGCCTGCAGCCGGGACACTACTGCTGGGTGACGGGCTGGGAGACACCAGGGTGAGACATTGAGGGGAGACATCCGGGATGATGGGGGGAGACATGGGGGGGATCTGAGGGGGGAAGACATGAGGGGGGAGGACATGAGGGGGAGACATGAGGGGGGAACATGAGACATGAGGGGGAGACATGAGGGGGAGAGACATGAGGGGGGAGACATGAGGGGGAGAACATGAGGGGGAGGGGGAGACCAGGGGTGAGGACATGGGAAGACATGAGGGGAGACATAGGGAGGGGACGACATGAGGGGACATGAGGGGGGGGGAGAGGGGGAGAACCATGAGACATGGGGAGACATGAGGGGGAGACATGGGGGAGGGGGGAGACATGGGGAGATAAGGGGAGACATGAGGGGGGAGACACATGAGGGGGGGAGACACATGAGGGGGGAGACATGAGGGGAGGGGAGGGTGGGAGAGACGAGGGTGAGACATGAGGAGGAGAGAGGTGAGGGGCTGAGATGGGAGGGGACATGGGGGGAGACAAGGGGGAGACACAAGGGGTGAAGAGGGGGAGACATGAGGGGGGGAGACGAGGATGAGACATGAGGAGGGAGGGACATGAGGGGGGGAGACACTGAGGGGGAGAGGGACATGAGGGGTGAGACTAACTCTCTTAACCTGGTCTAACCCCGGTTCTAACCAGGTCTGGTCTCTGCAGGTGGAAAAGAGAACGTGTCTCTGGCCGAGGCCTTGAATCAGGGGCTCGTTTGCCCATCATCGACTTTAAAAACGTGTTCGACAGAAGAAGTTTTGGGCGAGCGAGTCCCGAAGACTCTATGATCTGTGCCGGGTGTTTCAGGGACACGGAGGACCCTCCTGCCGCCTGTCAGGTACTCCCCCTTTCCTCTCCCTTGTCCTCTTCCCTTCTCTCCCTTCCTCTCCCTTTCCTCTCCCTTTCCTCTCCCTTTTCCTCTCCCTTTCCTCTCCCTTCCTCTTCCCTTTCCTCTCCCTTTCCTCTCCATAAAGATGCCGACTCGCGGCCGGACTCAGCGGTCAGATCAGTAGGATCAGCCCTCTGCTGGCCTTGCATTCCTCACTCCTCTTCTCGGACCAGTTTCAGAGCCTGTTCTGCCATTTTTCTGACTGATCCTGGTCTAGAACAGGACTAAACAGGGTCTAATCCTGAACTAAACCAGGACAGGCCTAAATCGGGACTAAACCAGATCTAAACCAGACTGAAATAGAGCTGGTCTAACACCGGTCTAAAACAGGTCTAAACAGGTTCATAGAACCAGATCTAAATCAGGGCTGAGCCACAGACTTGTTCCAGGGTGTAAAACTGGTCTGAACCCAGGACAAGGACTAAACCCGGTCCAGCACTCATCGTCTCCTCCTTTGTCTCCCCAGGGCGACTCGGGGGGCCCGCTCCTCTGTCAGGTCGGTCGGGACCGTTGGGAAGTTCACGGCGTGGTGAGTTTTGGTCCGATCGGCTGCACCGTCGAGAACAAACCCAGCGTCTTCACCCGGACCGCCGCCTACATCCCCTGGATCGAGGCCACGCGCATCAGGGACTTCTTCCTCCACTGAACCGGGACCGGACCGGGACTGAACCGGGACCGGGACTGGGCTGCGTTCACACATGGAAATTGGGACTAAACCTGAAACTAAAGCTGGAGTAGACCAGGACTAAAACCAGATCAAACCAAGATCAAGGACCAACATGTGCTCAATTTACAACCAAATAACGAGAAGTGTGAACACAACTTTAACTGGTCTAAACTCAGGTCCAGAACAGGTCTCAACCGGGACAGGACCAGGACTTGAGAACTAAATCAAGGAATAGACGAGGTCCAAACCAGGACTAACCCAGGACTAAAACAGATCTAAAACAGGTCTAAAACAGGTCCGGACTCCAAGGTCTAAACACTGGTCTAACAGTGGACTATAATGGGACCTGTAACTGGATCTGTGACTGGACTGGACTGGACTGGACTGGACTGGACCTGCGACTGGACCTGGGACTGGACCTGGGACTGGACTATAACTGGACCTGTAACTGGATCTGTGACTGGACTATAACTGGACCTGGGACTGGATCTGTGACTGGACTGGGACTGGACCTGCGACTGGACCTGCGACTGGACCTGGGACTGGACCTGGCCTACTAGGGAACTATCAGCGACATGGACTGCAGAACTTTGGACGCTGGGACTGGTCAGGAGACTTCATAGGGGACTCGGCGCTGGGAACTGGACCTGGGAATGGACCTGGGACTTGGATCTCTTGCGACGGACCTGTTGATGGACTGGGACTGGACCTACTGGGACTGGACTGCGTGGGACTGGTGCTTGAACAGTTCTTTTGACACTTCTAAAGTCCCAGACCAGGACTTTCCCCTTCTGAAGCTGGATTTGAACCTTTTGTCGTGACAGAAAAATAAACGCTTTGCCCAAAGTGACGCTCCTGTGTCTCATTTCCACTTTTATATTATCCTGATTTCGTCTCGTACATTATCCACAGGCGCTCGCACACGCGCGCGCGAGGATGCATGCTGCCGCAGACGCGCGCAGACTGCTCGCAGACGCTCCTCGCGCGTTTCGCCGCCATGGTGGAGCGTTTGTGGCGTTTGAAGAGGATTCTCGTCTTCTTCACCGTCAAACCAAAGCTCGCTTAATATTCAGTTTATTTGTTCAAAGACATTCTGCACCGTCGGTTTACTTACCAGGATTACTTCCGGCGTCACAGGCGTGTTAGCGCTCTCCATCTACTGCGGAGCAGAGGGAATTCACAAAGGGAAGACTCGACCCCAAAATGCAGTCAGGATTAGATGCCACTGAAGGAAAGTGTTTCGGGCGCAGCTCAGTGACGTGTTCAGAACTGTGCCAAAACGTGTCTGAATGTTGTTTTTAAACTATTGAATAAAACAATGTCCTAAAACGTAGTAAAATGAATCCCCCAAAAAAGGCAGAAATGTGACAATATTCACTGTATTTTATGCTTTTTTGATAGTTCTTACAGGGCGATACACTCTCCATATTGAACATTTGTGACATTACACTTTTTTACATTTGGAGACAGACAAACATGAACATGATCAAAAGATGATTAGAATCGTTTTTAAATGTCGATTGGAAGCTCAACGAGAGACTCACTGATGCAGAACGTGTCTTTAAAGAGTTTGGAATGATTCAGGAGCACGACTTTGAGGGAGAAAACCATTAAAACACGGTTTGAAGCTCATACACACACTGTCAATGACCTTTGACCTTTTGGCCTTTGCCGGGCTTGAACTGGGGTCTTCGGTGCGGTCTTCAGTAGAGTCGGGAGGGCGAGGACGAGCCGGTGATGTGGTCCCAGTTGTTTGTAGAGCGCGTAGGCCCCGGACAAGGCCAGGCCGAGCAGACCCCCCGCGCGCCGCCCCTTTAAGACCGCCTGAGGGAGAGGAGCACGAGGTCATGGGGGGCGCTGACAAAACTACACAGGACACGCAAAACACACGAGACACACACACACGAGACACGCACACACGAGACACGCACACACGAGACACGCAACACGAGACACGCACACGAGACACGCGCACACACGAGACACGCACGACAGACCGAGACACGCACACACGAGACACACCACACACGAGACACACACACAGCACGAGACACACCACACGAAACTAGGGCTGCAGCTATCGATTATTTAGTAATCGAGTAATCTATAGATTCTTTTCTTCGATTAATCGATTAATTTTTTTTGTACATTCAGTAAACCATTTAAACACATTAAATCATTTTTTAGATAAACGTTATAGTTTCATAGTAATAAACAAATACAAAATAAGGAATTTCTGCTTAAAATAACACATTTTATTCTTAATTTCATATAAATTTGTCCCCAAACAGCAACATTTCACTTCAGTCCAAACTGTTCTGTTTGTATATAAGAATATATATA
The DNA here is from genome assembly GCA_015082035.1 of Chaenogobius annularis. NCBI lineage: Eukaryota > Metazoa > Chordata > Actinopteri > Gobiiformes > Gobiidae > Chaenogobius > Chaenogobius annularis. Next base: position 243,359 of record BJKM01000632.1, read on the forward strand.
AGGACTTATTAACTTGTCATAGACTGTAAACAGTTACAGTAGCTCTGTCACAGCACTTAAAGATAAGACATTTGTTAAACGTTATGTTGGATGGGACCGGTGGGGTCTGGTGTTCCGGTGGTGCGTCTGGCGTTTTGAGCATTTTGAGCATTTTTGCGTTTTGGCTCCGTGTGACTTTAGTCTCCGCGTCTCGGACTTATATAAATAATTATTCTGACATAACCGCGGTCCTCGTGCTGTTTCCATGTGCATTGGTGTTTAAAAGTACGACTGTGACTGGAAAAGCAGAGTTGTTGAGTGGAGAAGCGCGGGGGCGCGGTGGGCCCGCGGTGGCGTGTGGGCTGGGCGGAGCTAGATGCAGTGTTTAGAGTTGCAGCTCGGATTATTATAATGAAATCCATGGTCTTTCACTCGTCAAACTCTTTCCCTGTCGCACTTGTTGAGTTTCAAAAACGCGCCGCTCTCTTCCTGTTGCGCCTTCGTCAGAGCGGAACAAGCTCCGTGTGAAACAAAAGCGCCACAATCGTTCCGCGCAGCCACATTTTCACCTGTTTTTGATTAAATATGTAAATTAACGAATCATCGAAGCAATATAATAATAATCGAAGCTTTTTTTGTAATCGAATTATTCTATTTATTGAGTAATCGTTGCAGCTCTACACGAGACATATCACAGGACACACACGAGACACAAACACACAAAAAATATGAGACACAAAAGCACACCAAGACAACACAAAGCCACAAAAATATGAGACAAAAATACCAGCAAGAAACAGACACACAAAACACAGGAGACACACACACTAAAAAACACACACACGTGCTGGAGACACAGTTGTGTGTTTCTAAGCTGCTGTGTGCGTGGGAGTTTGATTTGATCCGTCTGAGCGATACATACTGCCCCCTACAGGCTGCAGGTGCGATAAGTTTGGACGCGTTTAGCTCTGGTTGTAATCAAACCCGAGTCCTTCAGACACACACACAGAGACACACACAGAGACACACACACACACACACACAGACACACAGACACACACACACTCACTGGCGGACTTGAACAGGACTCCCGTCAGCGTTCCGGCTGCGATCGTGTTGACGTCGTCTTCTGCTCCTCGGGCCTTCTCTATGGCGACGCCGAACGCACTGTACAACAACGCTGTCGACGCACACACAAACACACACAGGGTGAACACAAGCCAACGCTGCGGCGCACCGTTAGCGCTCGCGACACCCACCTACGGAGCCCAGGGAGTTGGCCCACGACGCGCCCTGCCTCGTCACCATGTTCAGGATCCTGCGGGCACAAGGTTCTGGAGGTTAGCGCCAACGGGCTCGCGGCACAACAACCTGCTGGAACCGCCCCGTTGTGTCGGTTCTCTGGACTACACGCACTCCAGAACGCGTCGGAAAACAGCTTTTATTACAAAGACGGCGGCGTTCTTCAACCATTCGTAAATATTCTCTCTCCAGAAGACTTCAGTCAAAATATTTTAACATTAATTTGGCTAAAAATGTGTTTAGAAAGTCTCAATGTGACGTTTGACCCGGTTTAAGGTCCACGTCTCCGTCATTACACATGAAATAAACACTGACACAAAGCTCAACGGCTTCTCCGGCAGTGAATACAAAACGGCTTCGGAAAGCGGTGCCGTTTTTCAAACCCTAAAGACATTTAACCCTTTTTATAATAGTTTCTTCTAATATAAATGTAGTCAATTAAGCCATAAATGATGAATATGGAGCCAGTCCCAAACTAATGAGAGCGATTAAGGAGCGTAAGTTTGGAGAGTTCTTTAGAAAAACAGTGATGCGACCCGTGACGGTGGTCGGACAGAACTCTGGACTTACTGCACGTTTCTGGGTTTGGACCAGGACATGTCCCTGGTCTCCGTGACGCCCAGTCTGAAGCCGTTTACCGCTCCGAGCGCGGCTCCTGGTCGCAGCAAAAAGGGAAAGAGAAAAGAAGAACGTGTCAAGTCTTAAACAGCTCCAGTGGCGCCGAGACGACCTCAGCGAGTCACAAAAACACGTTTAGGAACTCCGTGTGTGTGTGTGTGTGTGTGTGTGTGTGTGAGGGGCGTGGCTAAAGCTAGCGTGCACAGGAACAGTTCTGCCTCATGTCTCTGCCTTCTGTGCAAAGCCTCTCCGTTTGAGTCACTTTAAGTTGAATTTTGTTGCACATTTTAAATTCTTTTTATAATAGTCTCTCAGTTTTGTTGCTTTCAGTTGTGTGTGTCACGTTGCTGTAGCTTTAAGTCACATTTAGTCCTGTTTTGGTTGCTTTTTTCACATTTTGGTGCATCCGACAACCCATTCAAACTAAAATATGATTATATTTATGATTTTACTGATAAGTCAATGCATTTCTTCCCAGTTTGAACCGTTTGTGTAAAGTTTATAATTGTACTTCCTGGTTGGACACGAGCACAAATATGACACAGGTAGAGTGTAATTCCACTGCTGTTACCAAGCAACCACATAGCAATCCACATAACTGACAACAGTTGTGATGTGACAAACAATAACACCATAGAACACCTTTATTTAGTCCCACGACAGTTTAAACTGTCAGTTAGTGTGTCAGTTAAGTGTCAACCGTCTCTGTGTCGCACGCTGATGACATCACAGAGGGAGTCAGCTCTACTTCCTGTCATTTTAAACGTTCACTGTTCTTCACAAACTGCAACTTGGCTGAAGTAAAACCATGATAAGTATTTACCTCTCCAAACTACGTCCCGATTAGAAAAACCTGCACTTTAAACTAGACCAGACCTAAATATATATCCTCTTTCCATATCTAAATTGTTGCAGGCTTTTGGGCTTCCTCACCGGTCATACAGGAGCCGCCGATGGTGAAGAAGGCCAGTTCGAACCTCCCTCGGGTTTTATTGGCGCCGGTCGGCAGAATGAACTCCTCCGTGTCCTGGACAAACACAACAAATTCAAACATTCATCATTCACGGCAGAGCGCGCGGCAGCTTCACCGGACCCCGACGCTCACCTGGACCAGAAACCGAGGGTCTACGTTGAGGTACGGCGACAGAGGACTCATCCCCGTCACTGGAAACACAGATCAGCTTCATCAGAACAGCCGAACAGTGGGAACAATCAAACAGTTACATGTTCATTTATTTATTCAATTACATCCAATTTAATGCATTCTTTATTCCTAAATTAGATAAGAACATTCAGGGGGAAGCAGTAACGTCAGCATGTAGACCACCACCAGAAAAATGACGTACTGCACCTTTAGGTTGGAATGATATCCATATCATTAGATTTTAATGTAGCAAAAGTAAATATAAAAGATGTGAGCAGTTTAAAAGTGGTTTAATAACAGTTCAGTCCTGATTCTGGTGAATTCTTGGTGAATTCTGGTGAATTCTGGTGAATTCTTGGTGCATAGTGTTAACTCGATTGTTTAAAACAGAACAAACGATGTAAACATAAGTTAGACTAGCCATATTTTACATTAGTGTCATTTAGCATCGAAGCTAGCGTGATGTGACATAACACTTACGTGGGACTCCAGACAGTTCTGTGTTTGAATATTCAGGGGCCCCTCCGCCAAAAAGGCCCCCCAGTCCGCCCTTAAAGCCCCCCGAGCCCGCAGAGTTGTTATCCATCACCGGGAAGGACGGGAATGACAAAAAGCACCAGAAAACGGCCCAAAACCAAGCGAAACCGCGGGTGCGGAGCTAATGCTAACTTTAGCCGCTAGCTTCTGGATTCAGGAGGATTTTCAGAAAGACACTTGATGACACGTGATGCGCTTTGGGGTCCCGGCTCGGAGAAGGTGGTGCGGCGAACGGCGACGTGAAATCCGCGGTGAAAAGTGTCGAAATGTCGCGTCATAAAGCTTTATTCGTCATGATTTCGGTGACCTCTGCCGCAACACGCGTGTCCTCTTCATCTGCAGCGGTGTCACACGGTAACCAAACACCGAGCAGCGCCTCCTTCGGTCTGGAAGCGCAGCGCAGCGGCTTAAAGGAGACATATCGGGCTTTTTCACATTCACCATTTTCAGTTTTGTTCATCGTAAACCACAACATTGGTCTAAAACGGCTGAGCAATGTAAACAGGTTCACTGACTTCCTGTTTAAAACTACAGAACTGACAAGCCCCGCCCACCTCTTCATGGCGGCATTTCGCGGTAACAAGCAGCGGATTGGCGTTTACGTGTTTTTTTATTGCTGAAAACGTGACCAAGGGACGTTTTAAACCCACGTGTCACTCAAGAGTCTTTCAAATAATTGCAGCCTGTCCGATTGTGAATTTACTGTTAGATATTTCAACAGGGAAAAGTAGTTCTGTCATTTGAGGTCGCGACGTCATTCAGAACGCACCTATTGCAGTAACAACAGGGATGTGGGCGGGGTTAGGGGGTGTGTGAGAACAGGAAGGGAACTAACATGTTTTTAAACGCTCATATATAAGTTGACACGATCACTCTGAAACTTGTGTTTGAAACTTGGAAAAATGTGTTTTCAAGATGCAGAGTACAAAAGGACTGAACAACGTAATAATGAAAAGTACCACAAGGTCTGTAACTATTAAACTTTACTTTTTGACACCTAGAAAACAATCGACCAATCACCCCTCTCGGCCGGATCATTCTGAATTTATTTTCTGGTATCATCTGGTAATAGAAAAAAGGTTAATAAATGAACAATAGTAATAATAAGAAATGATAATAAATAATAGCAAATGATAATAAATGATAATAAACAATAACAAATCATAATAAATGATAATAAATAATAATAAATGATAATTAATAATAACACATAATAATAAGTAGTAACAAATAATAATAAATAATAATGAATAATAATAAATAATATGTCTGGGCTGTCAAGACTTTATTATAGTTTAAATATTGCAAACGTTGATATGAAAAAATAATCTGATAATCTAGTTATTTTTGCTGAACGTCCACCAGAGGTCAGCAGAGGCCTGACAGGGACAGGAACCACGCGAGACCTGCTTTAGACTTGTGATGGACACAGTTTGGGAGATCAGTTGGGTTGTTCTTTTGTTTATTTTGTTGTGTTTTTACTCATTTTGAGTCTCACTTTCAGTTTTAGCATGAATGTTTCCATGACGATTCTGTTCGTAACTCACGCAAAAGAGGAATAAAGTCAGTCTTTTTCATGTCCCTTTTTGCACCTTGTCGCGTTTGTCCCGATCCCAGTCTAGTTTCCCATTTTGTAGCTGTCCAAACGTTGCGGTCATCCACGTTCTGCAGGTATCCATCTGTCGCTTCCATCGGTGGAGTTCTACACCTGCGATACGTTGTTTTAAACGGGGACAAATGACGCAAACTCAACTTTAATGAGCTTTGAATCGGTGTTTCCTCATCATTCGTTTTCGAAAAGTCCTGTTTTCCCCTACCCCCTGTCCTGTTTGCTTTTACCCTCCTTTTTCTGTGTTCAAATACATGACCTTTGACCTCATGATCATCCTCATTAAGTTTTCAGTTTGATGTCGTCGTAGCTTGTAGCTCCGCCTCCGTCGACCCTTGAGACGGGGCGGAGCTAAACGCGCCCATTATAAAGCCTTTTAGAAACGGTGATGATGTAATAGTTGGACCCTTGGCCGTGGAAACACGTCTCCTTTAAAGTTAAAGCTCATCTGAAGGAGTCGCACTGGATCTGAACATGAACGTGTTCAAACTCACTTTAGGGGCTAAAACGACGATCTGCATTTTATTTAGTCTAATTGTGTGAAGTAGAAACGCCCCCTCTCCCCCTCTCCCTTCTCTCTCCCTCCTCTCTCCCTCCTCTCTCCCTCCTCCTCCTCTCCTCTCCCTCTCCCCTCTCTCCCTGTACCTCCCTCTCCATCCATCCCATCTCCCCCTCGCCCTCCTCTCCCTCTTCCTCCCTCTCTCTCCTCTCTATCCTCCCTCCTCCTCTCCCACCCTATCTCTCCCTCTCTCCCTCTCCCCCCTCTCTCCTGCCTCCATCCCTCTCCTCCCTCCTCTCCCTCTCTCCCTCCTCTTCCTCTCTACCATCCATCCTCTCCCTCCCTCCTCCTCCCCCTCCTCCTCTCCTCCCTCTCCTCCCCCTCCCTCTCTCCCACTCCTCTCTCCCACTCCATCCCTCTCCTCCCCCTCCTCTCCCCTCCATCCCCTCTCCCTCCCCTCCTCCCTCCTCTCCCTCCCCCCCTCCTCTCCCTCCTCTCCCCCCCTCCCTCTCTCCCACTCCATCCCTGTCCCCCCCTCCCCCCTCTCTCTCTGTTGAAGGAATGCTCTGTTGGCTCTGTTCGTTTTTGTTTGCATTGGGACATTGTTCAACACAGAGACACAGAGCGACAGTCTGCATCAGCTGACACCACTGTTCCACAAAGACCATTCAGACCGGCTCTGGACGGCTCTGGACCCGTCTGGACCCGGCTCTGGACCGGCTCTGGACCCGGCTCTGGATCCGGCTCTGGGCCGGGTCTGAACCAGGACTACACCACGGGACGTAACCAGGTCTAAACCGAAAGAAACTACACAGGAAAACCAATTAAGCAGGTCGAAAATGTGTCTAAACAGGTCTAACGGGACTAAAATAACACACTAACCAGGTCTTAACCAGAACTGAAACCAGGTCTTAACCAGAACTGAACCAGGTCTTAACAGAACTAAACCAGGACTAAAACCAGGACTTAACAAGGACAAAAAACAAAACTAAATCAAACCGCCTCTAATCAGGACTGAATTAAACCGTATAAACAGGAAGTATACGAGCTCTAACCGGGACAAAACCGGGTCATAAATCACGCGTGAACAAGGACTTGACACTTGTTGTTTCAGTCACGGCTCTTCGAGGTTAAAGGTTCAAACCCTTCTGTATCTTCTGTGCCCTTGAGCAAGACACTTCCCTTTGCTCATTTTGGAGGAATAAATCTTCTTGAAATAGAGAAGAGTCATTCATCGAGGGGCCCGATCTTTTCTGTTATAAATTAAAAAGTCAAAAATAAACCTTCAACATTGACTTAAGGTTCACGGGGCCCCTGGTATTCAGGGGCCCGACAGAACCTTCACAATAGTCTAAAGAAAATACTTTAGATCTGTGCACTGACTCTACAGCCACGTTTTCCACTGGTTCACTTTGGTTTGGGTCCTAAAGTGTCTCAGTCTTAAGTCTCTGGTCCGTGTTTGGATCCAAAGTGGCCCCCGAGAGGTTCTAGCTCCCAAAGCGGTCCGGCTCTTGGGCTCCAGGTGGACTTTAGCTCAGGGGGAGGAGTCCACACCACAGCCAGATGATTGGCTCAGAGAGAACACTCAGGCCAAAACAAGACGGCAAAAGCAAAACACAAAAGAATCATTTGTCGCTAAACGAGAAAGTGGAAAAACAGACGAAAGAAGACGACAGAAACGGAATAAAGCGACAAAAATGTGGCATAAAGCTACAATTACGTGACAAAAACACAAACCTGAAAGTGACTCAAACGCAACGCCGGTGTTTCCAACTGATGCTAACTTACATGTCGAGCCTTAGCGACAACAAAGCTAGCAAAGCGCGTTAGCAACAGCCGTTTCCTGTTTGTGGCGTTGTCAAGAGCCCAAATGTGGTGTTTCCAGGTCATAATGCGTCTGACATGATTCCATAAAGAGAGGTTCAAACGCGGCGTCGAGGCTTTGCACACAAGGGAAAGACATGAGGCAAAACTGTTCTGTGCACGCTTTAGCCACGCCCTCACACACACACACACACACACACAACACACCACACACACACACACACACACACACTGGAATGACTAAAGGTCTTTTTGTGACGTGCTCAGACCGACCTCAGGGTTCAAAAGTGTCCTCCAGCTGGAGTTAGACACTTGCCCGTTACGCCTGATGCCCTCCCTCGTGTCCCGAAGACGCTTTCCTGTCATGTCTCATCAAGTACAGACTATCTTCTTTCTTTTCGTATACAGAACATTCTCCTTTTGAACGTGGCTTTACCTCCGGATGCCCTCCCTCACGCAACTTTGATGCGTGTCCCTCTGTTCTCTCCCCCCGGCTCTCGTTCTCCTCCCCTCACTTCTTCCCTCCCTGTTCTCAGCTCCTCTCCGTCTCTTGTCCTTACAGTCCCCCGTTCCCCTCTCTCGTCCCTTTGTCTCCCCCCCTCCTCGCTCTTTCCTCCCCTCCCTTTTCCCTCTCTTTTCTTGTGCACACAAAAGCTCAGGAGGGGGAGACAGGGGGAGACAGGGGGAGACAGGGGGAGACAGGGGGAGACAGGAGCAGCTCAGAGCGGCTCCGAGCGTTGCCGGGGGAAACGGGGGGGGACACGACACGACCGGCCCTTTAAATCACTCTTTAAATATTTTAAATATTGTCCCCACACTGAACCTCCTCCATCAGACCGGCCCCTTTAAATGCATGAATGACACACGCTGTGGCGGGACGGGACTCTACATGGTCGCCACGCCGCTGCAGGGCGGGACCCTCGTTTAGCCTAACTGTGAAAGAATCTAGCGGCAAAAATAAACATGAAAATTTAAACACTGCTGAATCCTAAGCTCCGCCCCTGTAAGGAATTTCTGTACTTTTAGGAACCAAGGCCCAAGACCCCGAGACACTTGACCCCCTCCACTTGAGGCAAGGACGCACCCCCCACAGGAGATAAGACCCCTTCTTCCGGCCGAGGACCATGGCCTCAAACAGCAGCATCTGAAACGGGGTCCCCCCCCCAAAGTGGGAGAAAGGGACGACAGCAGCGACACAAGTGAACTAAATATGAAGTATTATTGGCAGGGAAAGCAGGCGGAGCTAAAGGATCGTGCTCAAGCTGCCACGCCTCCTCCAGAAGCTGTGAACACATGCGGTGCCAAATGGCAGCCCTGGGGGGCCCCACATGAACACTTACTGTCAGCAATGAACACAGCCCTGACCAAAGGGCCCCGGACCCCAGACTCCTGGGGCTAAGGGCCCCGGACCCCATTCTCCTGGGGTAAAGGGCCCCGGACCCCAGACTCCTGGGGCTAAGGGCCCCGGACCCCAAACTCCTGGGGCTAAGGGCCCCGGACCCCAAACTCCTGGGGTAAAGGGCCCCGGACCCCAAACTCCTGGGGCTAAGGGCCCGGACCCCATACTCCTGGGGCAAAGGGCCACGGACCCCATACTCCTGGGGCTAAGGGCCCCGGACCCCAGACTCCT
>BJKM01000632.1:260000-309874 GCA_015082035.1 Chaenogobius annularis
AGGCGGGGGCGTGGGGCGCCTGTGGGGCGGGCGTGGCACCCGGGGGGACGGAGCGGGACCCCGGGCATGAGGAGAAGAGAGAGAAGAGGAGACGTGGAAACCAGTGCAGGGAAAGTCTGCAGTGAAACCCGAGTTCAGTCATGTCGTTAAGTGGTAAAAGTGTGTGCTTAAGTGATGTGTGTAAGTTGTGTGTGGTAAGTATAAAAAGTGTGTGCAAAAGTGTAAAAGTTGTGTTGTAAAAGTGCTGTGTTGTAAAAGTGTGAGGTAGCTGTGCAAAAAGTCGCCGTTCCTGAAGTGTGTATAAAAGTTTGTAAAAAAGTGATGTGTGGGAAATGTGTGCTATAAAAGTTGTAAAAGTGTGTGGTGTTAAAGTTGTGCTTAAAAGTCGGGTATAAATATTATGTGTAAATTAAGTGTGTGAAAAGTGTGTTGTGTAAAAAGTGTGTGTGAAGTTGTAAAAAAGTTAGCGAGCTGTCTGCTTAAAACTGTGTATAAAAGTGTAAAAATGTGGTATAAAAGTGTGTGTAAGTGTGTGTTTGTAAGTTGTGTGTAAGTGTGTGTGTGTAAGTGTGTTGTAAAAGTTGTGGTAAAAGAGTGTGTGTGTAAAAGTCGTGTGAAAAGTGTGCTGTAAGTGGTGTATAAAAGTGTTAAAAAGTTGTGTGAAAGTGTGCTATTAAAAGTGTAAAAGTGCAGTTTCAGTGTGCCGCAAGATGTGTTAAAAAGTTGTGCTTAAAAGTGTGTATAAAAGTGTAAAAGTGTGTGTAAAAGTGTGTGTGTAAAAGTGTGTGTGAAAGTGTAAAAGTGTGCTTAAAACTGTGTATAAAAGTGTAAAAATGTGTATAAAAGTGTGTGTAAGTGTGTGTCAAAGTATGTTTAAAAGTGTGTATAAAAGTGTCAAAGTGTGCGTAAAAGTGTAAAAGTGTGCGTAAAAGTGTGTGTGTCAGTGTGTGTCAGTGTGTGGTGTCAGTCCTCAGATGCAGCTCACGTTTCAGTGGAAAATGGGATTTGAGCGCAGAAAACCGGACAAATCCCGGTGTTTTAGACCGTGAGTGGCGTCAGAGCTGCTGCAAACATATTTAATATTAGAGTTCACGGCATGTTTAGAGTTCACGGCATGTTTAGAGTTCACGGCAGATCCGGACACACACTTTGGACACACACAGTCCAGATTCTTCTGCTTCAGTCAGATCTTTGCAGGTGAAAAACAAACGAACTGAAAGTGTTGCTTATTTGGGTCGTAAAGATTTAAACTCATTTTAGACGTGACATTTGAACGGTCTGATGACAGGGCGTTTCCAAGGGTTTTAGTTCTGGGTCAGATCTCTCATCGTCGCGGTTCAAACCTGGTTTGGACCTGGTTTAGTCCTGGTTTAGGCCACTCAAGGCCCCGGTCAGTCACAGCCCTGGGTGTAGTCCTTCGACGGTCTAAAGTGGCTTTCATACTGTGATTTGGTCCTGGTGTAGACCCCGTTTGCACCCGGTTTAGTCCTGGTTTCGACCCGGTTTACAATCAGTTTAGACCCGGTTTGGACCCAGTTTATACCCGGTTTACACCCGGTTCGGACCAGACCCTGATTATTCTTTCCGTTGAACATAAATCCTGTGCCTGTGTTTTCGTCCTAAACCTCACTGTCCAGAGCCTCTTCAGATAAAAGCAGGCTCTTAACGTTATCTGTGGCGTCTGCTAAATATACTCCACAGATAACAAGGTGGCAGAGTGGTTAGACAGCCATCAAAACCAGTTTCCCAATAACAAGTATAACAAACCCAGTCCAGAAAAGTGTCTTTAAACGCTTCAGTTTTATCAGACAAACGTGAAATATCGAACAATATTGACACTAAACGAAACCGGGAAATTGGGTTAATCAATGATTGTGATTGTTTTCTCAGTGACAGAAGAAGAACTGCGCGTCGTGACTTTAGTCAAACCCACACAGAAGCAGTAAAAAGAAGTAAAAGTGTCTCGTATAAACGTCTGAGAACCACGTTTAGAGTTCGAAGTTCCACCGGGTCTAAAACAGGACTATTTTCAGGTCTAAAATAAGGCTAAGGCTTTGTCCTGGTTTTACCCTGGTGTGGCCCTGGTTTTGTCCTGGTTTTACCCTGGTTTGGCCCTGGTTTTACCCTGGTTTGGCCTGGTTTACCCTGGGTTTACCCTGGTTGTGCCTGGTTTACTCTGGTTTTACCCTGGTTGGCCCTGGTTTACCTGGTTTACCCTGTTTGGCCTGGTTTAACCCTGGTTTTACCTGGTTTGGCCTGGATTAACCCTGGTTTTACCCTGGTTTGGCCTGGATTAACCTTTTTACCTTGGTTTGGCCTGGTTTAACCTGGTTTGGCTGGTTAACCCTGGTTTACCCTTGGTTTGGCCTGGTTTAACCCTGGTTTGGCCCTGGTTTAACCCTGGTTTGGCCTGGTTTTTACCTGGTTTGGTTGCCTGGTTTAACCTGGTTTTATGGTTTGGCCTGGTTTACCTGGTTTTACCTGTTTGGACCTGGTTTACCCTGGTTTGGCCTGGTTTAACCCTGGTTTGGCCTGGTTTGGCCCTGGTTTACCCCCTGTGGTTACCCCTGGTTTTGGTCCTGGTTTGGTTTGGCTGGTTTACCCTGGTTTAACCCTGGTGGCCGGTTTTAACCCTGGTTTGGCCTGGTTTACCCTGGTTTGGCTGGTTTACCCTGGTTTTGGCCTGGTTTACCCTGGTTTACCCTAGTTTTGCCTGGTTTTACCCTGGTTTGGCCTGGTTTAACCCTGGTTTTACCCTGGTTTGGCCTGGTTTAACCCTGGTTTAACCCTGGTTTAACCCTGGTTTAGCCTGGTTTAACCCTGGTTTTACCCTGGTTTAGCCTGGTTTAACCCTGGTTTAACCCTGGTTTTACCTGGTTTAGCCTGGTTTAACCCTGGTTTAACCCTGGTTTTACCCTGGTTTAGCCTGGTTACCCTCGTTGCCCTGGTTTACCCGGTGCCACTCCAAGTCTCCGTTGGTTGTCGTCTTGTTTCACTTCTGTTTTTGTTCCCGGACGTTGGGCAGAAGTCGCTGACCCGAAGCTCCAGACTTCATCCGAACGACACTTTTATATTTAGTTTTCTACTGGCCCAGACGAAGAGCGGCTCATGCTAATTCACCGCAGCGTTCAAAATGACAACATTACGTAACGTTGGCCTTTTGGCTAATTCTGGCACATTCAGAGAATGTATTCATATGTTCTGTCCCGGAAATAAAGAAATAAAATATGATATATTTTTATAGTGAGGAAACTGTCGATTGAAACAAAATACTTCCTGTGTCGGCTTTCAATTGTATAAAGTGATATTCGAACCTCAACCAATGAGCTCCGTGTTAGCTGCGCGTTGGTTCCGCGTTAGCGCTGCGTTAGTTCTGTGTTAGCTGTGTGTTAGTTCTGTGTTAGCGCTGTGTTAGCTCTGTGTTAGTTCCGCGTTAGCTCTGTGTTAGTTCCGCGTTAGCTCTGTGTTAGTTCCGCGTTAGCTCTGTTAGTTCCGTGTTAGTTCCGTGTTAGTTCCGTGTTAGTTCTGCGTTAGCTCTGTTAGTTCCGCGTTAGCTCTGTGTTAGTTCCTCGTTAGCTCTGTTAGTTCCGTGTTAGTTCCGTGTTAGTTCCACGTTAGCTCTGTTAGTTCCGTGTTAGCTCTGTGTTAGTTCCGCGTTAGCTCCGCGTTAGCTCTGGGTCAGTTCTGTGTTAGCTCCGTGTTAGCGTAACGACTTCCTGTCTTTGGGTTTTAGCAGAGTCACACTTTTTGTCCCGTAAACTTGATTAAATGGGACGGAACAGAGGGGAATGGGGATGAGAGAGGGAAAGACATGCAGCAAACTGTCGGAGCCAAATTCTAACTCGAGCTGCTGCCGGTCGCTAACATGGAGAGCATGTGTGCTCATCACTCTGCCACCGTGCGACACATCACTAACATGAATAAATAGTTAAAGATCCGACAGAGAAAAAACAGACCTTTTTTTCAACTTTTCACTCGGCCAAAGATGAGACTGAAAGCCGCAGACTCTGGCGTGCGTCGGGCGCAGGCTCTGGCGTGCGTCGGGCGCAGGCTCTGGCGTGCGTCGGGCGCAGGCTCTGGCGTGCGTCGGGCGCAGGCTCTGGCGTGCGTCGGGCGCAGGCTCTGCTCTGGCGGTGCGTCGGCGCAGGCGGCTGTGCGTCGGGCGCAGGCTTTCTGGGTGTGCGTCGGGCGCAGACTCTGGGTGTGCGTCGGCGCGCAGACTCTGGGTGTGCGTCGGGGCGCAGACTCTGGCGTGCGTGGGCGCAGACTTGGGCTGCGCGCGGATCTGGGTGCGTCGGGCGCAGACTCTGGGTGTGGTCGTCGCGCAGACTCTGGCGTGCGTCGGGGCGCAACTCTGGCGTGGTCGGGCGCAGCTCTGGCTTTGCGTGGGCGCAGCTCTGGCGTGCGTCGGGCGCAGACTCTGGTGTGTGTCGGGCGCAGACTCTGGTGTGTGTCTGGGTGCAGACTCTGGTGTGCGTCAGGTCGTGAGTGTGTTTTTTTGTAATGACAGTGTGTCTGCGCTCGGCTGTCATTAAGACTCAGTCTGAACACACGTCTGAGTCTGACGATGGTTTGTTCACTTCCTCGTGCGCGCTTCTGTCCGTCCAAGAGTTATACAGTTTTACTTCTGTTAAAGTCACAGTTTTGTAAGACATTTTGAAAAATAAGGAGTTAAAAATGAACAGGAAGTAGAGCTGAATCCCTCTGTGATGTCATCAGTGTGCGACACAGAGACAGTTTGACACTTAACTGACACACTAACTGACAGTTTTAAACGTGGTTGGACTAAATAAAGGTGTTCTTAATGGTGTTATTGTGTGTCGTTTATGTGGTGTTGGGCTCTGTTTACACGTCTGGTTGCTAGTAACAGCTGTGGAATGACTACCTAGTGTCATATTTGTGCTCACGTCCAACCAGGAAGTACAATTATAAAGTTGACAAATGTTGAGTTCGAATCTGAAATACAAATGTGTTCAGTGAGTTTTAGTGAAATGTGGAGTTTAAACTGTCCACGGACTGTTATGCGGGTTTTAAAGTTTAAGAAATGTGGCAGTTTAACAACGAATAAAACTGAAGTCCAGACAGCTGCAGATGAACAGGAAAACATCCTGAAAGGTTTAAGAACTTCAGTAGAATGAAATCTGAGTCCGCCTTGCATCGTTTGACAGTGAAGAACTCGTAGAAATAAAGTTTTTCACTCGTGAATTTCCATGTTTTTCACACAAATAAGAACCATTTGTCCGTTTTCTGTGTACCAGAAATAGCTTTTCGTGTAAACACTGCCAAAGTCACAATTTTGGCCATTTCAATGGGACAAAATGGACAGAGCAGGTTCAAATGTGCTTCATTGTTGTCCACATTTCGACCCAAAAACATCTTGGAGAGCGGATTTTAGTGTGACTAAAGCTCGATGAAAATTGTCCGAAACGTGCACATTTTTGCCCATTTTTTACCTTTAGAGTCGTGTTCAGCGTGTGAAAATGAGGCTTCAGAACCTTGTGTGGGCTCTGTCAGACTCTGGACAGTTTGGTGTGTGTAGGAGGAGCCACTTTAAGGCCTGATCTTTATGTCTCTGTGGGAGGAGCATGTCCCAGAGACTTCTATGGAGGAAGTGGATTCAATGGGAGAAGAAAACATCTTCAGGGAAAGACTGGACACGTCTTTTGTTTCGTGCCAAAGGTTTAATGTACAGAGAGAAAATGTACTTATAGAGTGAAAAATAGAGTTGTCAAGTATCTAAAATCAGATAATCGACGCTAATTGAAACAAAAAAACAAAAAATTCACAAATGGGACAAAATGCGACGTTTCCAGAACAATTTTAGACGCTTGATCAGAACTAGTTTAAGACCACAATGTTTAGAATTTAGAATTTAATGTTATTTAGTGTTGAAAATGTCTCTTTTGTCTTGAAATGATCATTGAAATGTGTTTAAGGGTCAAATGTAGTGATCTTGGTCACGAAGTCTCATCTGATCCAGCCAATGTGAACTTCATTCTCAGGTTGTATGTTGTTGGTTTTGTGTTCGTTTGTTCAGAAGCTGCTGAAAAACACAAGGAAAAAATAGTTTCCAAAAGTACAAATACTTTCTCTCAAATTTCTAAAGCTGCTGCACATGTTTTTTGTGTGTGTTTTTTTAATTGTTTAATGTCATTTGTTGTTGTATAAAGGAATAATTGACCTTTAGTCGTTTGGTCGATGTTGTCGATGGTATTTAGGTTTTTGAAGTATTTGTACTCACGGCAGCAGAAAGGAGAAGCAGGCGGTGACATTTGGGAGTGAGTTGTGACTTTAATCTGACTTAAATATATTGTGTGCTTGTAGTTTTGCATATAAATGTTAGTACTTGAGTGATCTCCCGTGTCGGTCTGGTTGGTGCACTTTGGGTCAGATACATGATCAAAATATTCAAATACTTAACGACTTTGAGACAGCGTCGCACCCTTTTTACTCGACTGGTCCATGCACGGAGTCGACCAAGACAGTCTTTAGTCGACTACGGCCCCGATATGTCTGACGTTCGAGACATTTATGCAGGTTTCCTTTGGAGTTTATATTTGCTTACGTTAGCGACCAGATCCAATATGGCCGCCGTTCATGTGCTTGTCACGAAAATCTTGTGTTCAGACTTTGGAGGACGACATTTGTTTATTTTAATTGTGTCTTTTATGAAATTATTATTGGACGCTTTGTTTGTTCAGTCAGTAGAGTTGTGTTTGTTTTTCTTCTGTAGATTTGTGTTTGTTTTTCTTAGTGGTCAGTAGATCTATATTTGTTTTTCTAAAGTTGGTCAGTAGATCTATATTTGTTTTTCTAAAGTTGGTCAGTAGATCTATATTTGTTTTTCTAAAGTTGGTCAGTAGATCTATATTTGTTTTCCTTCAGTCGGTCAGTAGATCTATGTTTTCCTTCAGTCGCTTAGTAGATCTATGTTTGTTTTCCTTCACTCGGTCAGTAGATCTATATTTTCCTTCAGTCGGTCAGTAGATCCATGTTTGTTTTCCTTCAGTCGGTCAGTAGATCTATATTTGTTTTCCTTCAGTTCGACAGTAGATCCATGTTTGTTTTCCTTCAGTCGGTCAGTAGATCTATATTTGTTTTCCTTCAGTCGGTCAGAAGATCCGTGTTTGTTTTCCTTCAGTCTGTCAGTAGATCCATGTTCCATGTTTGTTTTCCTTCAGTTCGACAGTAGATCCATGTTTGTTTTCCTTCAGTCGCTCAGTAGATCCATGTTTGTTTTCCTTCAGTCGCTCAGTAGATCCATGTTTGTTTTCCTTCAGTCGCTCAGTAGATCCATGTTTGTTTTCCTTCAGTCGCTCAGTAGATCCATGTTTGTTTTCCTTCAGTCGCTCAGTAGATCCATGTTTGTTTTCCTTCAGTCGCTCAGTAGATCCATGTTTGTTTTCCTTCAGTCGCTCAGTAGATCCATGTTTGTTTTTCCTTCAGTCTCAGTAGATCCATGTTTGTTTTCCTTCAGTCGCTCAGTAGATCCATGTTTGTTTTCCTTCAGTCGCTCAGTAGTTCTGTGTTTTTATTGTTCTTAATGTAAACTCTTCTGTCACGTGTGAACGAGTGAGTCTTCCTGACAACAACACATGAGCTCATGGTTTAATATTAACACAGGCCTGGAGTCCTCGCATTCTACAGCTCAGTGCCAGATGCCCTCCCGTCCTCCCCCGTCCTCCCCCCAGTGTGTCAGATGCCCTCCCGTCCTCCCCCCAGTGTGTCAGATGCCCTCCCGTCCTCCCCCCGATGCCTCCCCCCCCAGTGTGTCAGATGTCCCCCGTGCCCCTCCCCCCCCCCCGTTGTGTCGGATGCCTCTCCGTCCTCTTGTAGAGATTAAACTGAGCTGGAGCAGGTCAAAATATCAGATGTTGGTTTTGGACCTGGTTTGGACCTGGTTTTGGACCTGGTTTGGACCTGGTTTGGACCTGGTTTGGACCTGGTTTGGACCTGGTTTGGACCTGGTTGGACCTGGTTTGGACCTGGTTTGGACCTGGTTTGGGACCCAGTGTTTAAATGGAGCAGGTTTGGAGTGAATCTGCAGATGTGTTTGGATGAATTCAGCGGGACAAAAAGATCAAAACTATTTTACCGTCTCTCTCTCCTCCCCTCCTCTCTCTCCCCTCCTCCTCTTTCCTCCTCTCTCCCTCCCCCTCTCTCCCACTCTCCTCCTCCCTCTCTCCTCCCCTCCCTCTCTCCTCCTCTCCCCTCTCCTCCTCCTCTCTCCTCCCTCCCCTCCCTCTCCCTCTCCCTCCCTTATCCCCTCCCTCTCTCCCTCCTCTCTCCTCCTCTCTCTCCTCTCGCTCTCTCCTCCCTCTCCCCTCCCCTCTCTCCTCTCTCTCTCACCTCCCTCCCCTCCCTTCTCCCTTCCTCTCCCCTCCCTCTCTCCTCCCTCTCTCCTCTCTCTCTCCTCTCCTCCCTCTCCCCCTCTCCTCCCTCTCCTCTCTCCTCTCCTCTCCTCTCCTCCCTCTCCCTCCTCCCTCTCCCCTCTCCTCCCTCTCCCTCCTCCTCTCTCCCTCCTCTCCCCCTCCTCTCTCCCTCCCTCCCCCTCTCTCCCTCTCTCCCTCCTCCTCTCCCTCCCTCCTCCTCCTCCCTCTCTCCTCCCTCTCCCCTCTCTCTCCCTCCTCTCTCCTCCCTCTCCTCTCTCCTCCCTCCTCTCCCCCTCCCTCCTCTCCTCCCCTCCTCTCTCCTCCTCCTCTTCCCTCCTCTCTCCTCCCCTCCTCTCTCTCCTCTCTCCCTCTCTCTCCTCCCTCTCCCTCTCTCCTCCCCTCCTCTCTCCTCTCCTCCCTCTCCTCTCTCCTCCCTCCTCTCTCCTCCTCCCCTCTCCTCCTCTCTCCCCTCTCTCTCTCCCTCCCCCTCCCTTTCCCTCCCTCCCCCCTCTCTCCCCGCGCTCTCCTCCCTGTCTCTCCCCCTCTCCCCTCTCCTCCCCTCCCCTCCCCTCCCCTCCCTCTCTACTCCCTCCCCCTCCCTCTCTCCTCCCTCCCTCTCTCCTCCCTCTCTCCTCCCTCTCCCCCTCCCTCCTCCCTCTCCCCCTCCCTCCCTCTCTCTACTCCCTCCCCTCCCTCTCTCCTCCCCTCCCTCTCTCCTCCCTCCCTTACTCCCCCTCTCTCCGCTCTCTCTCCCTCTCTCTCCCTCTGTCTCTCTCCCGCTCTCTCTCCCTCTCTCCCCTCCCCTCCCTCCCTCTCTCCTCCTCCCCTTACTCCCCCCTCTCTGACTTGGTTCACGTCCGAGCCTCGAGCCCTGAGCAGTGACTGAATTTAAGCAGAACTTGAACTCAGTCCGAGATTCCGCCTTAAATTCAGTCGCAGTGAGTCATCGTCCCAAGAAACCCGGACTCTGTTGGTTCTGCAGCTGTCGACGCACAACAGATAACGCTCTGTCTTCCTCAAAAACATACAACACATACAACACATACCTGCACGTGTGCTGTGCGGGGTCTTCTACTGTCCACAAAAAATACTGTTTTATAAGCATTCGGACCTTCTACTTTGGAAAACGCCCATAATGTCCAAGCTTAACTTCTAATGGCAGACCTTCAGCGTGTCGTTGTTCCCCACGCAGACCTTCAGCGTGTCGTTGTTTCCTCACACAGACCTTCAGCGTGTCGTTGTTCCTCACGCAGACCTTCAGCGTGTCGTTGTTCCTCACGCACAGACCTTCAGCGTGTCGTTGTTCCTCACACAGACCTTCAGCGTGTCGTTGTTCCTCACACAGACCTCACACAGACCTCAGCGTGTCGTTGTTCCTCACACAGACCTTCAGCGTGTCGTTGTTCCTCACACAGACCTTCAGCGTGTCGTTGTTCCTCACACAGACCTTCAGCGTGTCGTTGTTCCCGACACAGATCTTCAGCGTGTCGTTGTTCCTCACACAGATCTTCAGCGTGGGCTCTTGTTTACAGTCTGGTTGCTAGGTAACAGCTGTGGAATTAACCTCTACCTGTGTCATATTTGTGCTCGTGTCCAACCAGGAAGTTCAATTATAAACTTCACACAAACGGTCAAATCTGAAATATGATTGTTCAGTTTTAGTGAAATGTGCCGTTTGAAGTGTCTCAAGAACGGACTCTATAAACCTCAGACGTGCACAGCCGGGTTTCACAACAATGTGGGGAAAGGGAAAGGAACGGTCACTGTTTTTAGCCTCATTTGAACTGCTTCTCTCAAACAGTTATCTCCAGGGCTCAGGTGACCAACGGTGTTTCTTAAAAGCCAAAATCATGATGTTATGATGCCATTTAGTCCAAAAATGTGATGTGCTTCTTGTGTTGCAGAGATCGGGCGCGTGCGCAAAGACATGTACAACGACACGGTGAACGGCGGCATGTTCACGGGACGCGACGAGGAGCTGCCCGAGGCCATCGGACCCGTCGCTCAGCTCCAGGAGAAGCTCTACGTCCCCGTCAAAGAGTATCCCGACGTGAGTGACTGCAACGCGCAGATACAGAGCACAAAACGCTCAGGCTTTAGCATTAGCTTTAGCGTTAGCGTTAGCTTTAGCGCCACGAGATTGGATCAGAGAGAACGCTGACTCAAGACGGCAAAAAGCAGAGGAACACAAAAGAATCATTTGTCTCCAAACTCTGACTCGATCTCGAGCTAAAGCGCCGTGTTTCCGCTGATGCGAACTTATATGTGGAGCCTTAGCAACACAAAGCTAGCATAGCACGTTAGCAACAGCCGTTTCCCAAATGTGATGTTTCCAGGTCATAATGCGTCTGACATGATTCAAACGCGGCGTCGAGGCTTTGCACACAAGGCAAAGACATGAGGCAAAACTGTTCCTGCGCACGCTCGCTTTAGTCAGGGTGCGTACCTATGTTCCCCCGTTTTCTGTGAACGGGGGAACAGGTTCACATCCCCAATAGTTGTGCATAAATGTATGGTTTTACAGCATAAAATAAAGCAGCATAAAACCCTAACGCAGGAACCGGGGAACATAGGGCAGACCCCCTTTAAGCCACGCCCCTCACACACACAAACTTGGAATTGAATCTCTGAAATAAGCCTCATGATCAAGAACTATCTTTTACTCATGTTTTTGTCACGTCTAGTCTGATTTTTGTTGCTTTTAGTCACGTTTTCGTTGCTTTTAGTCACATTTTTGTTGCTTTTTAGTCACGTTTTTGTTACTTTTAGTCACGTTTTTGTTGCTTTTAGTCACATTTTCTTTGCTTTTAGTCACGTTTTTGTTGCTTTTTAGTCACGTTTTTGTTGCTTTTAGTCACATTTTCTTTGCTTTTAGTCACATTTTTGTTGCTTTTAGTCACGTTTTTGTTCCTTTTAGTCACGTTTTCTTTGCTTTTAGTCACGTTTTCTTTGCTTTTAGTCACGTTTTCTTTGCTTTTAGTCACTTTTGGCCACGTGTCACGGTCGCACAAACCTGAAATCACCAAAGTCTTTTCGTCATGATTAAAAGTATACTACGCTATATACTCTTTAGATCAGATTAGTGATGTTGGAGACACGTCGGTTGCTCACGTAGCAGACCGGGCCCTGCGCAGGAAACACGGGCCGACATGAGCCGATCTGGACCAAAGTCAGTCCTCCCGAACTTCCCCTCCGCTTCACAGTCCCACTTTGTTCCCCAAAAGTGAGCCCACAGCAGCAGCGTTACAGGAAATGCAGATCAAAGTGTCAAAGAGGACGGGCTTCCTGTGGGGCTTCGTTCACATTTATGTGCAAATGAAATCGCACCTCGAGAAGAGCCACGAACAATGGCCTTTTGCTCTTCGCGTATGCTAATGCTCTCTGGCGTTAGCGCCCAACAGAACCTAAACACGAGGCCCTCATTCGTGTTAGCGCGCCAGCTACTGGCAGCGGCGGGAATCACCATGGGGAAACAAACAAAAGCTAGCTTGCCCCGACATGCTAACGTGAGCACACAGTTGTAATGATGGTGATTTGAGTCTGTTGTAAAGTGAGTGTTTTTGTGAGACTCAAATGAGGAACAAAGTTGTGTATAAAACGTGTCATTTAATGTGACATACATGTGGCTTTGGTTTGTGGGACGGGGTGGCCCGTCGGGGGTGGACCGTCTGCGGCGGACCGTCGGGGGCGGACCGTCGGGGGCGGGCGACCGTCCGGGGCGACCGTCGCGGGGGACCTCGCGGGGCGGACCGTCGCGGGACGGACCGTCGGGGGCGACCGTCGGGGCGGACCGTCGGCGGGGGCGGTCGCGGGCGGGACCGTCGGGGGCGGGGGGGACGTCGGGGGCGTCGACCGTCGGGGGCGGACCGTCGGGGCGGACCGTCGGGGGCGGACCGTCGGGGGCGGACCGTCGGAGGCGGACCGTCGGCGGTTGGCCGTCGAGGGTGGACCGTCGGGGGTGGGCCGACTGAGGGTGGACCGTCGGGGGCGGACCGTCGGGGGCGGGACCGTCGCGGGCGGACCGTCGCGGGCGGACCGTCGCGGGGGACCGTCGGGGGCGGACCGTCGGGGCGGACGTCGGTGCGGCGCGACCGTCGGGGGCGGACCGTCGGGGCGGACCGTCGCGGCGGACGTCGGGGGCGGACGTCGCGGAGGGCGGGACCGTCGTCGGGGGCGGAGCGCGGACCGTCGGAGGCGGCCCGTCGGCGGTTGGCCGTCGAGAGGTGGACCGTCGGGGGTGGGCCGTCGGGGGTGGGCCGACTGAGGTGGACCGTCGGGGGCGGGGGCGGACCGTCGGGGGCGGACCGTCGGGGGTGGACGGGGGGGGACCGTCGGGGGCGACTGAGGTGGACCGTCGGGGGCCGTCGGGGGGGACCGTCGGGGGCGGACCGTCGGGGGCGGACCGTCGGGGGCGGACCGTCGGGGGTGGGCCGGGACGCCCTTTGCCCTTGTTTTGAGTGTTATCACATTTGAACCTTAGATCCTGTTTTCAGGCTCAGTCAGAACAATCGATCGGACGTTTGATCCGGGCCCAAAGGAATGACTTTGGAGAGACGGAATGGTTGAAGTGTGAATTAAGTCAAGAATTCAGCAAATCCCACTTCATAATAACCACGCCTCAGTTTGCATTAATAAAGCAAGAAAAGACGAAGACTAATGAACCAATCGTTTGTTAAGCTCGATTCAGACTTAAGTTTCTAAGCCTGAATCATTCGTAATCATCGGTTTATTCACTACGAATTAAGTCTTTGTTCATGCTTTATTAAGGTCTAAGTGTACTTACTGTGACTGTAGTAGTGGTACTTTTCCTCTCGCTCTCTGGGTCTTTGGTAATAGTAGTTATAGTAGTGGTTATAGTAGTGGTTATAGTAGTGGTTATAGTAGTGGTTATAGTGGTGGTTATAGTAGTAGTTATAGTCGTAGTTACAGTCGTAGTTATAGTAGTAGTTATAGTAGTAGTTATAGTAGTAGTTACAGTAGTAGTACTCCTCGCTCTCTGGGTCAGTGTCCTTCACAGAAAAAGCAGAAGTTCAGAAGCGTGACTGGTGAATCACATGATGCCGTCCGTGATTCGGCCAATCAGAGAGGACAATGACGGCTCTCATCAGTCACATGACGCGCGCGGACACCAGCTAACGCACGCTAACGCGGGCCAATGTGGCTAACTCATGACCCTGAAGTCGTGGCTCTGGGTCCAGATGTGGGTCAGGGGGCACAGTTAGCTCGACCACCTCATTTGAAATACAGCTTTATATTCAGATGTATTTATATTACTCGCACTTATATATAAAAGAAATATCATATGTAATAAATAGAATAAATTAGAATATTGAGTTTATTGTTTTTATAATGAAAACGATTACAAATGCATTTCTTTTTTAATCCCACGTATGTTTTGGAGCTAAAGAAGTTGAACATAATCTGAACAAAAACCTTATCAAGGGGGCAACTTTAGCACTTTGTTGGGCTCTAATAAAGCGTAGGCGCTGTTTAAAGGAGACATCATGCTTTCATTTTTCATGTGTTAGTCATGAACGATCATCATTTTACATGTTCATAGTCAACAGCAATATTGATCTAAAGCAGCTTAACAGAAACAGGGCTATTGACTTCCTGTTCAAATCTGCAACACCGACAAGCCCCGCCTCTACACACCGACAAGCCCCGCCTCTCCACTGTGGCATTTCGCCGTAACAAGCGGCACGTTGTCGTTTACGTGTCGTTGTTTTGGAAAAGAGGCGACTTCACGTGCTTTTTTCTTTTTTTTTTCCCCAGAAGCTCACACGTTTGACCCGGAGTCTTAAAGTACAGGGATGTGGGCGGGGACAGGGGGTAGGAGAAAACGACAATGCAGGATTGCTCACACGTGGACGGCTCGATCAAAATACAACTCTGGGCGAACTAGTGAGAGCGTAAGAAAGCGCATTAACATTGATTTTGCGTAATGCGGCCCCCTTTAAGTTGGTGGTTGGCTCCAGGTAAAGTTTCCGGGGCGACGTTGAGCTCGGGGGCTGTGAGCGCTCGTCCTCCGATGCCAACGCCGGCGGTTCCAATCCCGCTCTCTACGTAAACATCGTTGGTGTGTGAAAAAAACTGAGCGTTTACTTCAGGGTCTTTATGCGCAATAATGGTTACGTTTTGTACCATAACGGCTTCGGGCTTCGTTGTAGGGTTTATGGTCGTCATGATGGTTTCGACTAAGGGCCAGAATGAGGGCGCGGTTTGTGGATTCCACTTCCGAAATGCCTTTTAAACGTGGGAAAACCTCTAATATTCTGCGTTGTTTCGTGGGTGAAGTGTGGGCGAAGTGGCGGGTTAAAAATAGACTCCAGACAGTGTGTTATAACCGTGACATCAGCGTTAAATCTGGACCAATGACTCGGGGCTGGACTCGGATCAGAATTTTGTCCTGGGTCCGGCGTTGGGTCCCGGTTTAGTCCAGAATCCAGGTCGTGTTTCAGCGTGGTCTTGTCCGCGCTGTATTATTTTTGTGTCGTCTTGTGTATTGCTGTTGACACAGTCTGGAGCAAATGAATTCACTCGGACAAACTCGCGACTTCACCTGAAAACACACGGCGTGCTGCGTTGGCTTTGCCTCGGAATGTTCCACGGTATGGCATTAAACTGCTCCGCCGTCATGGACACGAGCAGGTCAGATCTGTGAAAACAAGAGGCTTTTTCAAGGTGTTTTGAGCAATAAAAAGAGAGAAAGGGTTCCGGATTTGTCCTGTTTTGACACGTAAAAAAGAGAACTAGTTCATTTTTTGGAATTTAATAAAGTAAAATCGGGTTTAGTCCCTGAACAGCAGGGGGGTCCAAACTTTTTTCCCCGCGGGCCGCATTTTGAAACTTATAGGGAGCAGAGGGCCACAGACAACCCGACATTGAAGTGAATCATTTGAAATTTTGCATTTGACATAGTTTCCATGAGCCTCCACACCATTAATAAGACTTGGAACATTAATATTAGGTTGGTATTACATGTAAATGCCTGAATTTCTCCAATTTTACAGTAAAAAGTACTACTTTTTGTTGTTTGGACCAACATGGCAGGAGGTCGGAGGGCCAACAAAAAATGGTCTGAGGGCCGCATTTGGCCCCCGGGCCGTAGTTTGGACATGCCTGCTGTATAGATTCATCGTAAACGCATCTACTCGAGTCAAAATGAGACCGCAGCGCTTTCTCTGTGTCTAAATGTAAAGCGTTTTATCCTCAGAGAAGCAGCAAGTGCGCCGTTAGCATGCTAATGTTTGCTAGCTTCACCCGAGAAGGACAAACTGGCTCAGAGACTGGTGAAGAGTGCTTCCAAACTCATTCATATCAACTAGTTCTAGAAACGAGCCCGAAACGAGCCCGAAACGAGCCCGAAACGAGCCCGAAACGAGCCCGACCCGAACGAGCCCGAAACGAGCCCGAAACGAGCCAGAAACGAGCAGAGCCCTCCCTCAGAGAAAGCGTGCAGTGCACCCAAAGGACACGTTTAACTTCTAACTCTGTCGCTCATCAAAACGCACAGTTGTAGTTGTGTTTTCTTTCCTTCACTTTATTTGTTTTATGAATCCTGTTTGCGAGCTGGTCTTCTCCGCTCCTTCTCTGAGCCTCACAGAAACACTCGATTACAATTACACACATTTGTGTCTTCGTCAGCGGTCGAGATCTGGAGCTCTCCTGAGCTGTTTTTACCTCCATAAATCATCACAGACTCGTTCTTCACCTTCATTACAACTGCGTGCTCACATTAGCATGTCGGGGCAAGCTAGCTTTGTTTATTTGCCCATGGTAATTTGTTCTGCTGCCAGTAGATGGAGCGTAACACAAATCCTGATGTGGAAACGCCTCACTGAGAGTAAGGCCTGTATGGTTTTCAGTACAAACTTTATTATACGTTCTAAAAGTAAGTAAAGGTAAATGATGTAACAAATACATCATGTGCCTCGTTTAAGCTACATTTGGGACCCAAACTTGGACCCAAACTTGGACCCAAACTTGGACCCAAACTTGGACCAAACTGGACCAACTTGGACCAAACTTGGACCCAACTTGGACAAACTTGACATTTAAACATGTTTCTTTTTATTTTATCATGTAAAGTCCACACTTTGAAGCAAATTTGAGCAAAAACAAAGGTGCTTTTATACCTTTAAAAATACCTTAAAAAGCATGAATCCTTGCAGTGAGTGGGCTCGCCTCGCCTCAGATCTGACCTGTAACTTGATTTTTACCATGTAGATTTTGTTTCTTTACTTACAATGCTCCAAATGATACTTTAGCACGAGCTCTCTCCATAGAGACGGGCGTGCGCTGTTGTGTCTGTCTCCAGAAATGTGACGCATTGGGACTTTAGAAGTGATTTTGAAAACTATTAAGTTCTGGTTTTTAAAATGTCGTCTGTTGTTGTTCGATCAGAGCTCAAACGAGCCTCGAAATTCATTAGTCGAGGCTTCAACCCAAAGAACACAAACAGCTAACGCGCGCTAACAGCCGCTCGCGCGGGCTAACAGGTGCTAACACGGGCTAACAGGCGCTAACGCCGGCTAGCAGCTGTTGCCTCCTCTGACTCTGAAGGTTAAACTCCTCATAAAGTCTATTCCCGTCCCTCTGTGTCGCGCTGACAAACCAACCACGCGACGTTTGTCTTTGAGCCGACCCCGTTTTTTAAAGCCACAACAATTCTTAAGGTATTTTTATTCTCGGCGCGGCGTTAGCGAGAGCTGAGAGACGGACCGCCAATGAAAGGGTCTTACGCCAGACGGCAAAAAGAACATGACTTCAGGACAGATTATTCACTTTAATTTGAGCATTTTGACAGTTTAAGCCGATATATTTGGAAAAAACTGCTTTATTGAACCCTTTGAGGAAGATAAGCGGGTTTAAAAAAGTTTGTACTGTTTTGTCCCGCCCCCTGTCCAGTGGTCGAACGAGCACTGAATATTTGTACTCAAGTAAAAGTACTGCGACCAAATGTGTACTTAAAGTTAAAACCGCCACGAAACGTTTTTCTAATTCTGCCTCAGTCTGGTGGGAGGGCATCTGTGGTAAATGTTCATCACAGTTTGACTTCAGTTCAGTCGCAGTTTGTGGAGAAATGTTGAAAAAAATAAAGTTTAAAATGACAGGAAGTGGAGCTGACTCCCTCTGTGATGTCATCAGCGTGCGACACAGACAGTTGACACTTAACTGACACACTAACTGACAGTTTAAACCGTGGTTGGACTAAAATAAAGGTGTTCTCTGGTGTTATTGTGTGTCGTTTATGTGGGTTTGGGCTCTTGTTTACAGTGGTTGCTAGGTAACAGCTGTGGAATGACCTCTGCCGGTGTCATATCTGCGCTCACGTCCAACCAGGAAGTACGATTCTAAACTTGACACAAACGGGCCAAATGTTGAGTCGAATCTGAACTATAATTGTGTTGAGTTTGTTTTAGTGAAATGTGTAGTTTAAACTGTCACACGTACTTTTAGTAAAAGCAAAACGTACTCGAGAAAATACTACTCCGAGTACTAGTTACTTTCATTGTGGCGCCAGAATAAGTTTAGCTCAGTCTTTTGTGCAAAACCTGATCAAATAAACAGTTTAAAGCAGAAATGCGTTGTAATAAGTGTTCTTTCCCTCGCGGGCCAATCAGAGCGGGCCACGTTTTGTGAGTTTGTTGATTTGAAATGTAGCCGAGTACAATTACATGGCAGAAATGATACGCAATTACAAGTACAAGTTTAAGAACCTCCAAAAACATGGCCTGAATCGCAGCATCGAGAGTGTTTGTTGTTACTCTGCAGCCCTTTGTTTGCCCAAAGCTTAGACCTGGAGCTCTGAAGACGTGGGAAAGACCCCCGAACCCAGTCCAGGGCAGCAGAAAGTACAAATACCTGCTCTCAAATGTAGTGCGCAGTAGTCGGTTAAAATGTACTTCTTGGAGTGACTTTCTGACACTTTTTCTGCAGTCTCTTGTGGTAAACGGAGTACTTCTGCGTCGACAGTGATAAATGCTTTGAACGTTCGTGTTTCTTTCTGCTTCAAGTGCGATTTGGGTTTTTTCACTCGCTTTTGCGTCGATCCTTTGGAAACGCCAGATTCTGAGCGTTAGTTTTGTCCTTTTGCAGTAAAAACACACCAGATGTCGTGTCGTGACAGTTTCTCTAAAATACTTCATATTCTGGAGCACTACTTTGAACTTTCATTGAGTCCTATTATTTTGAGATATCTTTACTTCTACTTTAAATCTGCTGCACAAATACCTAAATATTATTATTTATCATTATTAATATTTAGCATTATTATTATTATTATTAATTATTAGCATTATTTATTTTTATTATTATATTATTATTATTATTATTATTATTATTATCATCATCATTACTATCATTTATTACCATTATCATTATATTATTATTATTATTATTATTATTATTATTATTATTATTTTATTTTTTATAAATTGTTTTAAAAATATTTAACTTTTATGCTTTGTTAGTTTCGTTTTCTAGTCGTGAACAGGAAGTCGATGGGCCTGTTTCCATCCTTAAACCGTTCGATCAAAGTTCGATCATCGACATCAGTCAATAAAAGTTCTAATGTTCTCTGCGTTTTCTGTTCCAGTTTAACTTTGTGGGCCGGATCCTGGGCCCACGAGGGCTCACGGCCAAACAACTGGAAGCCGAGACGGGCTGCAAGATCATGGTGCGAGGGAAAGGCTCCATGAGGGACAAGAAGAAGGTAATGGACCCTCGCCGGGGTTAACCACTCTGCCGCGCCCTGTCCGGTTGTGTTATTCCGGAGCTCACGTCAGCGGGAGTTTTGCACGTTCTCCCCGCGTTCCAGGGCTCGCCGTTTCCCCCGTCGCTCGAGGCCAAACGGGGCTCGACTGAAGAATAATAATAATAATAATAATAATAATAATAATAATAATAATAGAATTCTAATGATTTTTTAAAAATATAAATATATTTTGTATTAGAACAACAAAAACAACAGAACAAAACACAATAACAAAAATAAATAAAATAAAAACACAAAGTACGAGCAGGACCACGGAGAACATAAAGAAGGTAACGGAATAAAAGTAGAAAAGTGCCATTTTAAAAAAAGAAAAAAAGAAGAATTAGAACAGATTAAATTCAGAAAAATGGTAGAATTCTATCCATTCCTAAACGTAATCCTAATCCACATCCTGATTTTATGGATTGTGAGGAAAAGATTGTGAAAAACCACGAGATTATCAAAGCAACGCAGTCTGTTTTTGTACCTGGGCCTCAGAACTCCTGCCGTGGACACAATGAATGGCTACGAAAAGACCGTCGCAAAGAAAAGGACGAACTGAACGGACGATCGAAGACTTGGACTGTGCAACTGACGGTCCGTTTGCATGTTCTCCTTGTGTCTCATTGCATACAAAATAAAATAATAATAAAAAAATAGTTCTGAGGTCAAAGGGGAAATAAAAAACAGATGCAGCAGCACAAAATACTGAAGTAAAAGTATCACATACAGAACAATCTAAAAGTATTGAAGTACATGTTTAAAAAAGTATTTGACATGTGATTTTGAGAACGGTTAAAGAGTCAAATGTCGTGTTTTTCTGTCAGTTTGATCTAGACTTTGGTGACGCGCCGATACCGATATCCGATATTTGCCGATACTGATATTTCGATTTTCGAATCCACTGCAGAGCCCATAAAGCTATTTGCCTCATGGCTTTTCCAGTTCCATTTCTCTTGGTTTGTTCTGCCCAAAAGAAAGGTTTGATGCTCCTGGATCCTGGCTCAGATCCAGTCCGGTTTTAGTCCTGGCTCTGGATTCTTCCGGCCTCTCCCCGGTCTCCCGTGTCCAGACCATCTGCCCCGCCCCCAGAGTCCAGATCCCGACCAGGTCCAGGCCCCGGACTTGGACTGCGCTTGTACTTTCCACTAAAGCTGCTCCGCGTGAAAGAAATCTGTAATTCTTCTTGTTTTAGGACAAAAGGCGATCGTTTTATAGTTTTCGGTTTTAGTCCTAGTTTAGTCCTTAATCTGTCCTAGTTTAGGCCTGGTTTAGTTCTGCTTTGATCCTTATTTGGACCTGGTTTAATCCTTGTTTTAGTCCTATTTCGGTCCTGTTTTATTTGTAGTTTAGTCCTGGTTTAGCCCTGGTTTAGCCCTGGTTTAGCCCTGGTTTAGACCTGGTTTAGACCTGGTTTAGCCCTGGTTTAGCCCTGGTTTAGCCCTGGTTTAGACCTGGTTTAGACCTGGTTTAGCCCTGGTTTAGACCTGGTTTAGACTGGTATGGTAGACATGGTTTAAACATGGTTTAGACTGGGTTTAAGACCTGGTTTAGCCTGGAATCAGGACAGGTTTAGACCTGGTTTTAGACCTAGGTTTAGACCTTGGTTTCTGGTTAAGACATGGTTTAGACCTGGTTGTAGAGACCTGGTTTAGACCTGGTTTAGACATGGTTTAGACCTGGTTTAGAACCTGGTTTAGCCCTGGTTTAGACCTGGATTAGACCTGAATTGGACCTGGTTTGGTCCCTGGTTTGGACCTGGTTATAGAGCTGGTTTAGACCTGGTTTAGCCCTGGTTTAGCCCCTGGTTTAGACCTGGTTTAGACCTGGTTTAGACTGGTTTAGCCCTGGTTTAGCCCTGGTTTAGACCTGGTTTTGCCTGGTTTAGACCCTGGTTTAGACCTGGTTTAGCCCTGGTTTAGCCCTGGTTTAGACCTGGTTTAGACCTGGTTTAGACCTGGTTTAGCCCTGGTTTAGCCCTGGTTTAGACCTGGTTTGCCCTGGTTTAGACCTGGTTTAGGACCTGGTTTAGACCTGGTTTAGACCTAAACACTGGGATTATTTGATCAGTTTAAGGGGAGTTTGATCTTTCACACGTCGAGCTGAAGATCTGCTCCACAAAAACGTCTGGACTCACATTCTTCAGGCCAGAGCCCACATGGAGACGTGTGGAGTCCAACAGAGGACAAACATGGAGCCAGCGGGAGGAGAGGGGGAGAGAAGAGAGGGGGAGGGAGGAGAGGGGAGAGGGGGAGGAGAGAGGGGGAGGAGGAGAGGGAGAGGGAGGGGGGACGAGGGAGGAGGAGAGGGGAAGAAGGAGAGGAGGGGAGGGGAGAGGAGGGGGAGGGGGAGGAGGAGAGGAGGGGAGGGAGAGGGGGGAGAGGGAGGGGGGAGGGGAGAGAGAGGGGGGAGAGGGGGGAGAGAGGGGAGGAGAGAGGGGGGAGAGGGAGGAGAGAGAGGGAGAGGGCGGGAGGAGAGAGGAGGAGAGGAGAGAGAGGGGGAGAGGGAGGGGGGAGAGGGGGAGGAGAGGGGGGTGGAGAGAGGGAGGAGAGGAGAGGGGGAGAGGGGGAGCGAGAGGGAGAGGAGGAGAGGGGGAGAGGAGGGGAGAGAGGGGAGGAGAGAGGAGAGCAGAGAGAGGGGGGAGAGGGAGGAGAGAGGAGGAGAGAGGGGAGAGGGAGAGAGGGGGAGAGGGGAGAGAGGGGGGAGAGAGGGAGGAAGAGAGGAGGAGAGAGGGGGGAGAGGCGGAGAGGGGTGAGGAGAGGAGGAGAAGGGAGAGAGAGGGGAGAGAGGGAGAGAGAGGGGAGGAGAGAGGGGAGAGGGGGAGGAGAGAGGGGGAGAGGGAGGAGAGGGAAGAGAGGGGAGAGGAGAGAGGGAGAGAAGGGAGAGAGGGAGAGGAGGAAAGAGTGGGAGGAGGGAGGAGAGGAGGAGGAGGGGCGAGAGGGAGGAGAGAGGGGAGAGGGGAGGAGAGAGGAGGAGAGGGAGGAGAGAAGGGGAGAGGGGAGAGAGGGGGGAGAGGAGGAAAGAGTGGGAGGAGGGAGGAGAGGGAGAGAGAGGGGCGAGAGGGAGGAGAGAGGGGAGGGGAGGAGGAGGAGGAGAGGGAGAGAGATGGGAGAGGAGAGAAGATGGGAGGAGAGAGGAGAGGAGGGAGAGGGGAGAGGGAGGAGAGGGGAGAGGAGGAAAGAGTGGGAGGAGAGAGGGGGAGAGAGGGAGGAGAGAGGGGAGAGGGGGAGAGGGAAGAGAGAGAGAAAGAAGACGAGGAAGAGGATGATGAAAGAAAAGAGAGGAGATGTGTTGGAGTCCAACAGAGGACAAACATGGACTCAGTGGGAGGAAAGAGTGTTGACCTTAGACGAAGAGCAAAAGAGGAGAAGAAGAAGAGGAGAAGAAAGAGAGGAAAAGAGGAGAAGAAGAGAGGAAGAAGAGGAGAAGAAAGAGAGAAGAAGCGCGGGGCCTAAGTGTAAATTGTAATTCTGTTGTATTCTGATCTAAAGTAGTTTAAAAAATAATTCCGCTTTCCGAACGTGCTCTTTTGACATCCGTTAGCATAGTTAGCATAGCACAAGCTAACGGAGGCAGCCTGGGGCAGAGGTCGGAGGTCAGAGGTGACGGGCTCGGACATGTCTGTGGACACAGTTTAAACGGTATAAAGGGGTGTAACATCATGTGTCAAATGGTTCTCAAACTGTGGTGCGCGGACTCCTCTGCCGTTCAAAGGCCTGCTGTCCTTTTAGTCCTCTTTTAGTCCTTTTAGTCTTCTTTAGTCCTTTTAGTCCTGTTTTAGACCCAGTTTGGACCTAGAATAGTCCCGTTTTAGAACCAGTTTAGACCTAGAATAAGTCCCGTTTTAGATCCAGTTTGGACCTAGAATAGTCCCGTTTTAGATCCAGTTTGGACTCGAATAGTCCCGTTTTAGACCCAGTTTGGACCTCGAATAGTCCCGTTTTAGACGCAGTTTTGACCTAGAATAGTCCCGTTTTAGAACCAGTTTGGACCAGAATAGTCCCGTTTTAGAATCCAGTTTGGAACCTTAGAATAGTCCCGTTTTAGATCCAGTTATGGACCTAGAAATAGTCCCGTTTTAGACCAGTTTGGACCTAGAAATGTCCCGTTTAGACCAGTTTGACCTAGAAAATGTCCGTTTTAGACCCAGTTTTGACTAGAATAGTCCGTTTTAGACCCAGTTTAGACCTAAGAAGAGTCCCGTTTTAGACCCTGTTTAGACCTAGAATAGTCCCGTTTTAGACCAGTTTAGACTAGAATAGTCCCGTTTTAGACCGTTTAGACCTAGAATAGTCCCGTTTTAGACCCAGTTTAGAACTAGAATAGTCCCGTTTTAGACCTAGTTTAGACTAGAATAGTTTTTTAGATCCAGTTTGGACCTAGAATAGTCCCGTTTTAGATCCAGTTTGGACCTAGAATAGTCCCGTTTTAGACCCAGTTTGGACCTAGAAATGTCCCGTTTTAGACCCAGTTTAGACCTAGAATAGTCCCGTTTTAGACCCTGTTTAGACCTAGAATAGTCCCGTTTTAGACCCAGTTTAGACCTAGAAGAGTCCCGTTTTAGACCCAGTTTAGACTTGGAATAGTCCCGTTTTAGACCCAGTTTAGAACTAGAATAGTCCTGTTTTAGACCTAGTTTAGACCTAGGTCCAAACCAGGTCCAAACCGGGTCCGGACCAGGACTTCGGGAGGTCTAACCCGGGTCCACAGGAGGCCCAGAGCAGATGTGTGCGTTCGGGATGAAGTTACCGACAAGAAAAACAGATCGTTGGAGCAGGGTCCGCCCCAAACGTGTTGAGCGGGTCAAAGGTCAGCGTGAGACGGGTCAAATATCTGAACAAGACGAGCGAGCTCGAGGAGACGCGTTCTGACGTCGCCCTTTTTGACACGCGCAGATGTTCACGTGTTGCGTCGGAGCGGAATCTGGGTCCGGATTAAGTCTGCGCTTGCCCCCGAAGCTTCCGTCTGTAACTACGGCGACGCGAGCGGCATCTAGCGCGGCCAATCGATTCATCGCAACCAATCGCTAAGTGTCATGATTTCTGAATTAGCTGATTCTGTTTACAGGATGAACTGGGCGTCTCTTGGGGCGTCACGGTATCGAATGTTAGCGTTTCGATTATTGTGAGGGAAAAAAACGATTTAACGCTTGGTCGCGATTATCGAGACCAAACGACGGCGAAATCTGGACGTTTCTGTCGTTGTCGGGCTCTGACGTGCGACTTTTGTCCAGTTTGTGACTTAATTTTGCTATTATTTTTGGTTGTTATGACAATATTGTGACCTGAATACGCCGATGATCCTGACGTCTCGGGTTTGAAAAAGGCGTTTTATCTCTCAAATCGAGCCGCGGTTTGAAATGTGTCTCAGACGGCTTCACCTCAGCGCCACGCCTCGTCGGTGGTCCTGAATGGTCCTTCAATGTTTCTTTGTGTATTTGACTCTTACGGGTTTGTCAGTTAGTCTGTCAGTTAGTTAGTCAGTCTGTCAGTTAGTCAGTCTGTCAGTCTGTTTGTCAGTTTGTCAGTTAGTCAGTCTGTTTGTCAGTTAGTCAGTCTGTCAGTTAGTCGAGTCGTTTGCTTCATGAACATTTGCGCAGGAGTTTTTGTCCCCGTAAAGTCGGAACGCGGACGACGGAAACAATAATTATCCGCCGTGTTCGCGCTGACGGCGTTCAGCACCTTCGCAGCGACGCGGTTTATCACTGTAATTAGCTAAACGCTCTTTTGTGCTCAGACCTCAGTGTTTTCGCTCCGGCCTCGACTTAAACCGTGGGAAAACCGGGCGCTTTTTTCTCCGACAGCTCAATGGACCCCCGCGACAACAAAAGGCCGGTTTTTCCGGAAACGCCGAGCGCATAACGCGGCCGCTCATGTTTAATGCATGCGGCCCGGGGGGATTCACTGGAGGGCCCCCGGTCACCCCCCGATAAAAAAAGTACCCGCCAAGTCCGGTCCAAGTCCAGGTCTGGGGCCAAATCCTGGAGAAAGGCGCCGCCGCTGCCGCTGCCGGGAGAGAGGCGAGTGCGGGGGAAGTATGCGGAGGGACAAGAGGGGGTTTTGGGGCGAACGCCTGGATTTAGAGTCTTATGGAAAAGGAACTGTTTTTCACACTGTAATAAACGCACTGAAATATGTTTAAATCAAATAGATCAAATAGATCAAATAGATCAAATTAATAAAATTAATAAAATTAATAAAATTAATAAAATTAATAAAATTAATAAAATTAATAAAATTAATAAAATAAAATGAATAACATGAATAACATGAATAACATGAATACAATAAAATAAATACATTAAATGCATTAAATAAATAAAATAGAATTGAATAGAATTAAATAGAATTAAATTACAGCGAGTGTTCTAACGAGACGATTGTCATGATTTTGCGATACATACGCTAATCGATATGCCGCTCATGATATTCTACGACAGGCTGGTCCAAACTACGGCCCGGGGGCCAAATGCGGCCCTCAGACCAATTTTTTTTGGCCCTCCGGCTTTACTGTAAAAAAATTTTAAAATTCGAGCATTTTGATGTTCTACCAACCTAATATTAATGCCCCAAGTCTTGTTAAAGGTCTGGAGGCCCATCGAAACTGGGCGTTACAAAAATAAATTGAATTGAACTATGACAAATGCTAAATCTTGAATGATTCACTTGGTTGTCGGGTTGTGTGGCCCCCTGCTCCGTATACGTTTCAAAATGCAGCCCTCGGTGAATACAGTTTGGACCCCCCTGTTCTATATTTCACTGTTTTTTCAGAATGTCACAAGTTTTCTTTCTTTAAACAAGCAACAAAATTGTAGTGTGGTCACAAAATATACCAAAAATGACAATTATATCAATATCGATACTGTACCACCAAATTTAGTATCACGATATTTTGATATTTTGGCATTCCGTAGAGACAATGTGAGCTAAACTTAACGTGTACATCGTGTTCACTAATGACTGTGTATGTCGTTATTTGGACTGACAGTTATTCCAGTCGTTGGCGAGTCACAGCGGTTCTTTCCAAGCTTCGAAGTGTTTACGTCAAAAGAACCCAACCAAAAGAAGTTGTCGCTTGATCCTCGTTATTTCTATGGCACATCGAGACTTTTGAAACACATTTTAAACCGAATAAAGGTGTAAATGTGGCGACTGAAGCTTCTAGACAGACGATTTACAGATAAAGAGCATTAATGATTCTTGACACTTTGACCCAACAATGTCGCTGTAACTAAACTCTAAAATGTCAGTTCGTCGGTGCTTTAGAGTCCGCACAGTCCCGAGAAACGGCCGCAATCGTTTTGTAGATGTTTAAAGTTTGGGTTTAAAAGGTTTTAGCGCGCAAACATCTCGTAAACGTGTGCGAAACGTAGGTGAAACGTGGGGGAAACGTGTGGTGACCGTGTCTGAAACGTGTCTGAAACATGTGGTGAAACGTGTCTGAAACGTGTGCAAAACGTGTGGTGACCGTGTCTGAAACGTGTGCGAAACGTGGGTGAAACGTGTGGTGACCGTGTCTGAAACGTGTGCAAAATGTGTGGTGAAACATGTCTGAAACATGTGGTGAAACGTGTGGTGAAACGTGTGGTGAAAC
Organism: Chaenogobius annularis; assembly: GCA_015082035.1. Lineage (NCBI taxonomy): Eukaryota > Metazoa > Chordata > Actinopteri > Gobiiformes > Gobiidae > Chaenogobius > Chaenogobius annularis. The sequence continues at coordinate 286,725 of BJKM01000632.1, forward strand.
GTGTGGTGACCATGTCTGAAACGTGTGGTGGAACTTGTCTGAAACGTGTCGGAAGCGTGTGGTGAAACATGTGGTGAAACGTGTCTGAAACGTGCCTGAAACATGTCTGAAGCGTGTGGTGAAGCGTGTCTGAAACGTGTCTGAAACGTTTCTGAAGCGTGTCTGAAACGTGTCTGAAACGTGTCATAAACGTGCCTGAAACATGTCTGAAGCGTGTCTGAAGCGCGTGGTGAAACGTGTCTGAAGCGTGTCTGAAGCATGTGTGCTAAGGTGTACTGAAAGCGATGTCGAAAGGGCTGAGCATGTCTGAAGCGTGTCTGAAGCGTGTGTGGTGAAAACTTGCTTGAAACATGTCTGAAACATGTCTGAAGCGTGTCTGAAACGTTTCTGAAGCGTGTGGTGAAACGTTTCTGAAACAGTCTGAAACATGTCTGAAACATCTGAAACATGTCTGAAGCGTGCCTGAAACGTTTCTGAAGCGTTTCTGAAGCGTGTCTGAAGCGTGTGGTGAAGCATGTCTGAAGCATGTCTGAAACATGTCTGAAACGTGTCTGAAGCGTCTGGTGAAACATGTCTGAAACATGTCTGAAGCGTGTGGTGAAACGTGCCTGAAACGTGCCTGAAACGTGCCTGAAACATGTCTGAAGCGGGTGGTGAAGCGTGTGGTGAAGCGTGTGGTGAAACATGCTGAAGCGTTGGTGAACGTGTCTGAAACGTGTCTGAAGCGTGTCTGAAGCATGTCTGAAAACATTTCTGAAGCGTGTCTGAAGCGTGTCTGAAGCGTGTCTGAAACATTTCTGAAGCGTGTCTGAAACGTTTCTGAAGGCGTGTGGTGAAACGTTCTGAAACATGTCTGAAACATGTCTGAAGCGTGTCTGAAGCGTGTCTGAAGCTTGTGGTGAACTATGTCTGAAGCGTGTCTGAAGCGTGTCTGAAGCGTGTCTGAAACATGTCTGAAGCGTGTCTGAAGCGTGTCTGAAGCTTGTGGTGAAACGTGTCTGAAACGTGGTCTGAAGCGTGTCTGAACGGTGTCTGAAACATGTCTGAAGCGTGTCTGAAAACATGTCTGAAGCGTGTCTGAAGCGTGTGGTGAATCGTGTCTGAAACATGTCTGAAGCGTGTCTGAAACGTGTCTGAAGCGTGTGGTGAAACATGTTTGAAGCGTGTCTGAAACATGTCTGAAACATGTCTGAAGCGTGTCTGAAGCGTGTCTGAAGCGTGTCTGAAGCTTGTGGGAAACATGTCTGAAGCGTGTCTGAAGCGGTCTGAAGCGTGTCTGAAGCGTGTCGGAAGCGTGTCTGAAGCGTGTCTGAAGCGTGTCTGAAGCATGTCTGAAACATTTCTGAAGCGTTTTCTGTTGAAGCGTGTCTGAAGCTTGTGGTGAAACATGTCTGAAGCGTGTCTGAAGCGTGTCTGAAGCGTGTCTGAAACATTCTGAAGCGTGCTGAAGCGTGTCTGAAGCGTGTCTGAAGCTTGTGGTGAACGTGTCTGAAGCGTGTTCTGAAGCGGTCTGAAGCGTGTCTGAAACATTTCTGAAGCGTGTGTCTGAAGCGTGTCTGAAGCATGTCTGAAACATTTCTGAAGCGTGTCTGAAATGTTTCTGAAGCGTGTGGTGAAAACGTTTCTGAAACATGTCTGAAAGATGTCTGAAACATGTTCGGAAGCGTGTCTGAAGCTGTGGGTGGAACATGTCTGAAGCGTGTGGTGAACATGTCTTAAGCGGTCTGAACATCTGAAACGTGTCTGAAGCGTGTCTGAAACATGTCTGAAGCGTGTCTGAAACATGTCTGAAGCGTTGTCTGAAGCGTGTGGTGAATCGTGTCTGAAACATGTCGAAGCGTGTCTGAAGCGTGTGGTGAAACAGTGCTGAAAGCGTGTCTAGAAACTGTCTGAAAACATGTCTGAAGCGTGTCTGAAGCGTGTCTGAAGCGTGTCTGAAGCTTGTGGTGAAACATGTCTGAAGCGTGTGGTGAAACATGTCTGACTGAAGCGTGTCTGAAGCGTGTCTGAAGCGTGTCTGAAGCGTGTCTGAAAGCGTGTCTGAAGCGCTGTGCTGACCGTGCGTTGCGCGTCGCAGGAGGAGATGAAACCGGGGAAAGCCGAACTGGGAGCACCTGAGCGAGGACCTGCACGTCCTGATCACCGTGGAGGACACCCACAACCGGGCCAAGGTGCAAGCTGCAGCGGGCCATCAATTCGAGGTCAAGAAGCTGCTGGTGCCCGCGTGAGTAACCACAACGCACACTGACCCCCGTCCCCCGCTGCCCGAAGCCCTGAAGCCCCTGAGCCCCCTGAAGCCCCATGTGGACAGGCAGAATATGTGACCATCATGTGACCAATCAGTGGCACTGCAAAAATGATCCAAGCACGTTCAAGGCCCAGAACGTTTAGGTGGAATTTGGGCCCTCTTTCACATGGGCCCTTTACAACATGGGCCGCTTACAAATGGCCCTTTTTACAACATGGGCCCTTTACAACGATGGGCCCTTTTCACCAATGGGCCCTTTTCACCATGGGCCCTTTTACACCATGGTGCCCTTTACCAACATGGGCCTTACAAATTGGGCCCTTTACAACATGGGCCCTTTACAACATGGGCCCTTTTCACCATGGGCCCTTTTCACCAATGGCCCTTATACACATGGGCCCTTTACAACATGGCCCTTTACAACATGGGCCCTTTACACCATGGGCCCTTTACAACATGGGCCCTTTACAACATGGGCCCTTTTACAACATGGCCCTTTTCACCATGGTCCCTTTACAACATGGGCCCTTTACCATCATGGGCCCTTTACAACATGGGCCCTTTTCATGACTGGGCCATGGTGAATAGGGCCCATTGCCACGCCTCTTTAGTTGATTGACTCTTAATCATGAAGTGTAACGTTTATAATCGTACTTCCTGGTTGGACATGCGCACTGATATGACACAGAGGTCATTCCACAGCTGTTACCTAGCAACCAGACTGTAAACAAGAGCCCAAACCCACATAAACGACACACGATAACACCATGGAACACCTTTGTTTAGTCCAGCGACGGCTCAAACTGTCAGTTAGTGTGTCATGTTAAATGTCGCACACTGATGACATCACAGAGGACTCGAGCTCCACTTCCTGTCATTTTAAAGTCTGTTTTCAACATTGTTTCACAAAACTGCAAACTGCACGGAGTATAAACTGTGATAAATATTTAGCACAGAATGCCCTCCACCAGAAGCCAGAGTGAGACAGTTGAAAGTATATAGTTAGTGAGAGCTTGAAATAAGTAGAATTTATTCTCACTTAAAATGAGAAGAAAACGCACTTGTTCTGTCGACAAAATCTGATCTTAATAAGGTCAAAACATACTAAAGTTCACCATCATTCCAACTTCTGTCAGCGTCTTTCCGGAGTTTAACTTTCCAAACACCAGACCAAACTCGCTTTACGTTTGGTCTGTTTTTTGGCCGAATATTGAACTCAACCCGACTGTTTTTCTCTAGTGAAGGTTTTTACAAGTCGCTTTAGTTCTCGTCAGTTTTAATGATCATTTTAAGTCATAAACGCTTTTTTTGGTCCCAAAATGAACACAGAAATCTCCCTTTTGAAATCAGCGAATTCTTGAAATCAGCGTAATAATCTCACTTATTCAGGAGAAATGTCTCACAAAACAAGGCGAAATCGGATGCTTTGTCGCACGATCTTGGCGTTTTCGAGGGCGTTGTATCGAGGCGTGAAAGACGGCGTGAAAGACGGCGTGAAAGACGGACGTTCCGGTCATTTTCCGCGGCGTTTCCGGGGTCACAAGTGAAATCGCGTGTTTTTACTCGGATCGACGGCGCTCAAAGTGCGCTCTGATTCTGCACAAGAAAACGCGTCGGGAAAAAACGTGCACTGAACCTCAATCGCGAAGCGCGTGAAATGGCGGTTGGATGCTTTGCCACTCCCCTTTTCCTCCTCCTCCTCCTCCTCCTCCTCCTCTCCTCTTCTCCCCGGTCCCTGCCTCAGCCGTGGTCCAGTTTTCGGAGGTGGTCCCGGCTCTTTTGTGCCCCCGCTTTAGGGTAATTAGTCGCGGGCATAAAGACTCACCATGGCGACGCGGCTTTGAAAGGGCTCTCGGGATGGAATGGCCGGTCTGTTCTCTCTCTCTCCCTCTCTCTCTCTCTCTCTCTCTCTCTCTCTCTACTGGTTTTTGTGCGGGGTGGGCGGGTTAGGGGGCGGGGGGTTGGGGGGGACGCGGGGACACTGGATCGTTTTGAATGAGCGACATTTCTCACATTCTGCACGGCCTCCTCCGCGACCCCCAGAACGAGTCCCCCCATTCGCCCCACTCCAGAAAACCGGTTTGGATCCAGGCACGGGACAAGGCCTGGCTCTGTAAACACTGATGTCATACTCACCAGCAGCACCAGGGTCCAAGGTCTGGAGAGGTCAAGTCCTGGTTCCAGTCCTGGTTCAGTTGGAGCTTTTTGCGCTGACAAAAACACAAAAAAAACTGGACTCAAACTGGGGTCCCTTAGTCCAGATTAATCCTCCGACGCTAGACCTCGTTTACCGCTTTAGACCTGCTTTAGACCCTTAGACCTGTTTAGACTGCTATCCTGCTTTAGACCTGCTTTAGACCTGCTTTAGACTGCTTAGACCTGCCTTTAGACCTGCTTTAGACCTGATCAGACCTGATTCAGACCTGGTTTAGCCCTGGTTTGGACTGGTTTAGCCCTGGTTTGGACCTGGTGGACCTGTTTGGACCTGGTTTTGAACCTGTTTGACTTGTTTTGGCCTGGTTTGCCTGGTTTGGACCTGTTTGCCTGTTTGGACCTGGTTTGGACCTGGTTTTCGGATGTTGGCCGGTTGGTGGTTGGACCTGGTTTGGACCTGGTTTGGACCTGGTTTTGCCTGGTTTGGACCTGGTTTGGCCTGGTTTGACCTGGTTGGCCTGTTTTGGACTGCCGTTTTTGGACATGGTTTGACCTGGTTTGGCCTTTTGGACTGGTTGGCCTGGTTTGGACCTTGTTGCCTGTTGCCTGTTTGACCTGTTTTGGACCTGGTTTGGACCTGGTTTTGCCTGGTTTGGACATGGTTTGGACCTGGTTGGCCTGGTTTTGCCTGGTTTGGACCTGGTTTGGACCTGGTTTTTGGCCTGGTTGGACCTGGTTTGGACCTGGTTTTGCCTGGTTTTGGCCTCCTGGTTTGGACCTGGTTTGGACCTGGTTTTGGCCTATTCCCCCGCTCTGACATCGTAAACGCCGTCCTCTCTCTCTGAAGCGGCGCGTGATTTAAACCCGGTCCATGGAGACTTCGCCGGCGTCCTTAAAAATGCCCGTCCGAGGTCCGAAAACAGACGGCGCGGACACATATTTCTGTCCGTTTGACTCGGGGACAAAGACGGGAAATTAAAAGAAGCCCGCGGGAGGCGCCAGGCCCGACCGCGGCCCAAACCCCGAACCAACGTTAGCGTGGGACATGACGCGGTTCACTGGACAAACCGGGACTAAACTCAGATCCTGGTGGTCTTCAGAGCTGCTTCAAACACTACGCTTCTTCTGAGCGACACTCGAGCCCAGGTCCCGGACCACGGCCTCCGAGCGACACTCGAGTCCAGGCCCGGACCACGGCCCGAGCGAGCACTCGGTCGCCTCCGAGCGACACTCGAGTCCAGGCCCGGACCACGGCCTCCGAGCGACACTCGAGTCCAGGCCCGGACCACGGCCTCCGAGCGACACTCGAGTCCAGGCCCGGTCCTTGCGCTCCTTGAACGTGATCCGGGTTCTTCTCTCACGGCTTCAGTCCTGAGTCTGAGGGTTCCTTGTGGTTGAAGTGAAGATCCTCGTCAAAACACACAAACGCGCGATGAATGCAGGATTTAGAGGAGGAGGAAACGTTGGCGAGGAGGAGGGTCTGGCAGGTGATCAGACGGGTCATTAACCATCGATAAAGAAAGAAGGGTCTGTTTGGAAATGCCCTCCAGAACGGTCCGAAAGCCCTTCCTCCGACCGCGCTTCCAAACGGTCCCCCGCGCTCGTGGCCGCGGTTTCAAACCCGGATCTTTTAAAGTCCACGTGACGGTTCCGCTGCTTCTTCTCGCGCTGACCCGGTTATCTGGCGTGGGACCTGTGGTTTGTGAAGAAATGTTGAAAAACACCCGTTTTTAAAATGACAGAGCTGAGTCCCTCTGTGATGTCATCAGCGTGCGACACAGAGACAGTTGACACTTAACTGACACTTAACTGACAGTTGAAACCGGGGTTGGACTAAATAAAGGTGTTCGATGGTGTTATTGTGTGTCGTTTATGTGGGTTTGGGCTCTTGTTTACAGTCTGGTTGCTAGGTAACGGCTGTGGAATGACCTCTTCCTGTGTCATATCTGTGCTCACGTCCAACCAGGAAGTACGATGAGAAACTTGACACAAACAGGCCAAATGTTGAGTCAAATCGTGTTGAGTGAGTTTGAGTGAAATGTCCCATCGACTTGGAGTTTACCGTTTTCAACCATTTGCACTTCAGTATCTTCCTTTGACCTAAATCGATGGCCAACGTTGTGACTCCCACTTGACCCATGACCCTTGACCCTGACTCTAACCTCTCGATGTCGTCTGTCTCAGGCCGAGGGCGAGGACAACCTGAAGAAGATGCAGCTGATGGAGCTCGCCATCCTGAACGGGACCTACAGAGACGCCAACATCAAGACGCGTAAGGGCCGCAAACGGTCGCCGCCAGCAACGGGACGTCACGGGTTCGACTGTGAGGGCTGTAGTGGGCTAAAGGGCGTCTCGGAGGGCTGAGGGCTAAAGGGCGTCCTGGAGGGCTAAAGGCGCTGGGTAAAAAGGCTCTGGAGGGCTAAAGGGGCGTCCTGGAGGGGAGGGCGTCCTGAGGAAGGGGCGTCCTGAGGGCTAAAAGGGGCGTCGAGGCCGGCCTCTGAGGGCTAAAGGGGCGTCCTGGAGGGCTAAAGGGGCGTCCTGGAGGGCTATATAGGGGCCGTCCTGGAGGGCTAATAGGGCGTCTCTGGAGGGCTTAAAGGGCGTTCCTGTGCAGGTAGGGGCGTCTGGAGCTAAAGGGCGTCCTGGAGGGCTAAAGGGCGTCCTGGAGGGCTAATAAGGGGGCGTCTCTGTGAGGCTATAAAGCTCTGGAGGGAGGCGTCTCTGGAGCTAGCTCTGGAGGCTAAGGCTCTGGAGGGCAGGGCGTCCTGGAGGGTTGGGCGTCTTAGAGGGCTAAAGGGCGTCCTGAGGGCTTAAAGTGTGCGTCCTTTGGATTTTGGGTACAAAAGGGCGTCCTGGGGTGCTAAAGGGCTGTCCTGTCTAAGTGTCGTGTGACGTCCGGTTTGCTTAAATGGTGGCGTCTTCGAGTCGGCTAAGAGGGCTCCGGTCCTATTGTAGGCGTCTCGTGAAAGGGGCCGGTCTAAGCGTCTGTGCAAAGGGCATCTGAGGCTAAAGGGGTCTGGGGCTAGCTTTGATGTGTTGTAATGTGCAGTTTCGTGTGTTCTAAAAATGGGGGTCCCTCTGGTCGGTTTTCTAATTTAAGTGGTCCGGTCTATTGCGTCTCGTTCGGGCTAAACGGTGAGTCCCGGTCGGCTAAAAAAGGTAGGCGTCTGCACTGCCGGTCGGCTAAATGTTGGGCGTCCGGATCGCTAAAGGGCGTCTCGGTCGTAAACTAAAAGGGCATCTGGAGGGCTAAGGGCGTCCTGGAGGGCTTAAAGGGTGTCCTAGGAGGGCTAAAGGTCCCGGTCGGCAAGGGGTCCCGGTCGGCTAAAGGGGGTCCCGGTCGGCTAAAAGGGCGTCCCCGGTCGGCTAAAAGGGCGTCCAGGTCGGCTAAAGGGTCGTCCCGGTCGGCTAAGGAGCACCCGTCCGGAACTAAAGGGCGTCCGTCTGGATAAAGGGCGTACACGGTCGGCTAAGGGCGTCCCGGAGGGTTGGAAAAATCCAACCTCTAAACAAGACCCTTCATATTGAGTGTTTAAAGTGAACGATGACGAGTGAACCAGAGAGAGAACTGAACCCAAAGACCAGAAACAGCAGAGACGTTGCTCTGCTTTCGGTTTCTGAGGCGGGAAACGACAAAAGGTCATTTTGTCGCGAAACCGCATTCGCGCAGAGCCTTTTCCTTCGAGTCCGAAAGAAGATGGAAACGTCTGAAAACTGGATTCTCGGAGGAGTTTTAGACGCTCCGAATCCAACTGTGGAAGCCACGCCGGCGTTTGAGCCTCGCATGACTGATGTATTTAAATGCGTGCGGGTGGGTGTGGTGTGCGCAGACAGGGGGCGCTGTATCCCTCACAATGGGCCCTGTATGACCCTCAGTGGCTCCTCTGTTCCGACGCCTAAATGTGGGCGTTTGTCTCGGCTACAATCGGTTCTTCTGTCCATTGTGCGAACGTGTCCCGGCGCCGAGCGTTTGTGAATCTGCTGCTCGGGGGACGAAGGAGGAGAGAGGAGGAGCGCGAGGAGGAGCGAGGAGGAGCGGGAGGAGCGCGAGGAGGAGCGCGAGGAGGACGCGAGGAGGAGCGGGAGGAGGAGCGGAGGAGGAGCGGAGGAGCGCGAGGAGGAGCGCGAGAGAGCGCGAGGAGGAGCGGGAGGAGGACGGGAGGGGAGCGCGAGGAGAGCGAGGAGGAGAGGAGGAGGAGGGGAGGAGCGGGAGGAGGAGCGACGAGGAGGAGCGCGAGGAGGAGCGGGAGGAGGCGAGGAGGAGCGCGAGGAGGAAGGCGCGAGAGGAGCGGGAGGAGGAGCGGGAGGAGGAGCGCGAGGAGAGCGAGAGGAGAGCGAGGAGGAGCGGGAGGAGGAGCGGGAGGAGGAGCGCGAGGAGGAGCCGAGGAGGAGCGAGAAAGAGAGCGAGAAAGAGAGCGAGGAAGAGAGCGAGGAGGAGCCTGAGGGGGAGGGAAAAGAAAAGGAGGAGGAGTCGATGGTTTGCGTTCCCGTGACGTCACAGCGGTCGTAAAGCTCCAAACGCAACTGAATGTTGAAGTCGTTGGAGGATTTATGAGGGAAAGAGCTGAAAGTTCCACATCCACCACATTAAACCAGGTTGAACCAGGTCTGAACCAGGTCTGAACCAGGTCTGAACCAGGTCTGAACCAGGTCTAGACCAGGTCTGAACAGGTCTACACCAGGTCTGAACCAGGTCTACACCAGGTCTACACCAGGTCCTGGGGAACGCAGTCTAACCAGGTCTACACCAGGTCTGAACCAGGTCTACACCAGGTCTAAACCCAGGTCTGAACCAGGTCTGAACCAGGTCAGAACCAGGTCTGAACCAGGTCTGAACCAGGTCTGCACCAGGTCTACACCAGGTCTGAACCAGGTCTACACCCAGGTCTGCACCAGGTCTGAACCAGGTCTGAACCAGGTCTGAACCAGGTCTAAAACCAGGTCTGCACCAGGTCTGCACCAAGGTCTGCACCAGGTCTGAACCAGGTCTAAACCAGGTCTGCACCAGGTCTGCACCAGGTCTACACGGGTCTACACCAGGTCTACACCAGGTCTAAACCAGGTCTAAACCAGGTCTGCACCAGGTCTGCACCAACGGTCTAAACCAGGTCTAAACCAGGTCTAAACCAGGTCTAAACCAGGACTAAACCAGGTCTGAACCAGGTCTAACCAGGTCTAAACCAGGTCTAAACCAGGTCTAAACCAGGTCTAAACCAGGCCCTGTGGGCTCAAGCTTACTGTGAGTATTTGTCCAGTAAAAGCAAAAATGATTTGACCTTCATCCATAAATGCTGAAATCTTTATAAGTCATTTCTGATGTTAAAGTGTGTAAACTCTTCTCTTTGTCTCCTCTGCAGCGGCGTTCTCTCTAGCGCCCCCGCAGGCCCCGCGCATCATCACAGGCCCCGCCCCCGTGCTGCCGCCGCTCCGGAACCCCGCCCCCGTCACCACGCCCATCATGCCCCTGATCCGCCAGATCCAGAGCTCGGCCCTGGTTCCGGGGGGCAATCCGCACGCACTGATGCAGCAGGGCCCGGAGTCGGGGATCATCTACGCGCCGTACGATTACCCCTACACCCTCACGCCGTCGATCCTGGAGTATCCCATCGACTCCAGCGGGGTTCTAGGTACGTCTGAGGGTTTGGTCGCAGGAGGCTAACGGGACGCGGGTGTGTGAGGGGGCTGGATATGACAGGGGGGGGCAGTCGCTTGTCCGTTAACGTTTCGGTCGCGTCAGCGCGTTCTGAGTCACGCCTTTCAAGTGTTATTAACGTTAATTAATGTTAATTAACGTGTTATTAACTCCACGATTTACTAAAACGCACTGAACACGATTATATTTCAGATTTGACTCAACGTTTTGCCCGTTTGTCCCAGTTTGAACCATTTGTGTAAAGTTTAGAATTGTACTTCCTGGTTGGACATGAGCACAAATCTGGTGGAGGTCATTCCACAGCTGTTACCTAGCAACCAGACTGCAAACAAGAGCCCAAACCCACATAAATGACACGACAGTTCTGATCTGACACAATAACACCATAGAACACCTTTGTGTGTCAGTTAAGTGCCAACTGTCTCTGTGTCGCACGCTGATGACATCACAGAGGGAGTCAGCTCCACTTCCTGTCAATTTTAACTTTTATTTTTCAACAAACAAACTGCAACTTGTAAGTAAAACTGTGATAAATATTTGCCACAAGTTCTATCACCAAACCCCAAACCAAAGACCCTTTCTATAGACTTTAAGTAAAAGTACAGATACAGATATGGATCGAGCCGTCGTGACCACATCAGCCTTTGTTGTTCCCAACCACCGCGAAGTAAACTATTGAGCTCAAGAGTGAATCTTAAGTGCGTCGTTAGCTTTTTATTGTACGTTAGCTTTTATCACGCGTTAGCTTTTATCACGCGTTAGCTTTTATCACGCGTAAATTGTTATCGTGCGTTAGCTTTTATCGCACGTTAGCTTTTATTGTGTATTAGCTTTTATCGCGTGTTAGCTTTTATTGTTCGTTTGCTTTAATAATGTGTTAGCTTTTATCGTACATTAGCTTTTATTGCGTGTTAGCTTTTATTGCGTGTTAGCTTTTATTGCGTGTTAGCTTTTATTGCGTGTTAGCTTTTATTGCGTGTTCGCTTTTATCGCGGGTTAGCTTTTATCGCGGGTTAGCTTTTATTGCGTGTTAGCGTTTGTCGCGGGTAAGCTTTTATTGCGTGTTAGTTTTTATCGCGCGGTAGCTTTTCTCGCGTGTTAGCTTCTATGGCGCGCTCCTCCTAGCCGTCTTATCCAGCTCTTTTCACACAATCTTAGTTGCTTCCTCACGTCCCGATGCTCATTATGGCCTAACAGTCCCCTCTCCCTTTGTCGTTGCAGGTATGGCTTTTCCCACCAAAGGCTAAAGGCTAAGCTAAGGCTATGCTAAAGCTACGGCTAAAGGCTAAAGCTAAGGCTAGCACACACGGACTGCCTTCTGTTTACTGTCCTCCTCAGACTGAACCACTCCTTCTCCGTTTTAGCGCTTTGTTTTCGCACATTTTGTACTAGCAGATCCGAGACTAGCGTTTGGTGTGACCGCTACATTTTTAACGTTTTTTAGCTTCTTTCCGCTTCGATTTAACGCAGTTGTAGTGAAGTCTTAGATTAAATGTTAATGTTTTGTGTAGAACGCTTATTTTTGACCACAGAGCTAAACTAGAGTGACTTAAAGCTAAACTAGTGAAGCGTAGGCTAATTGTATAGGTAACTTTTGAAAGAGATAAGGACCACAGAGTTATGAGATTTTATATATATTTTTTATTTTATTTCAAATATTCTTTATACATGATTCCTGGGAAAACTCTGGATGTAAACTTGGGAACATTCTGGTGCAAGCTCCACTGTTCGACTCAAAATATGGCACGGAAATGTCACTAGATCAGTTGGTAACGATGTTTGCCCGTTATCCAAAAGGTTAGTGGTTCGATTTCTTCAGCTTCTGTCACAAATAACTGAAGCCACGCTCATTTACAGCATTTATAGACTTGTTTTAAGGCATTTCTGACTGGTTTCAATGGTCTGAAACCGACCTTTGTGAGCCTTTTACCAGTGTTGTAATGGTTTTCCTTCATAGTTGGCGTAGATAAAGTTGTTTTCAGTGATTCGTGCGCGTTTGAGAAATCCTGCTTCGTCCTGAATTTGAAATAAACCTGAATGTGAAAGTAGGACCTCGGAAAATTCACCTACCCCTATCTCCGCCCACTGTTGGTATTTACTTGCAATTATTTGACAAACTCAAAAAAAAAAAAAAAAAAAGTCACATAGCCGCTTTATCAACAATTAAAATGCGTAGTTTATTACGATGAAATGCCACTTTGAAGAGGGCGGAAGTCAGGAAGTCAATGGACCTGTTTTTAAACTTATGTGTCAGCGTGTCTGCTAAATATTTATAATCTATCACACCTGTGGGTCATGTCGTATTGTGGACATTTTCAATTGCCACTATCAATCTAAATCGACTTAATAAACCGAAGATGGAGTAAGTCGGTTGCCAGTGGGCGTGTCTGTGGGGATAAGGGGACCGACGAGCGACGACGAGTTGGAATGCAGGAGAATAACAATGACTCAAACAGGCAGGAATCAGTCCAAATACAACTTTGAGTGGGTTAATGGGAAGGAAAAAACAAATATGTCTCCTTTGAAATGTTAGGATTAGCATTAGCATTAGCAACTGCCATTTACGTGCCAGAATAAAATTTGTATTACCCTGTGATTTCCATCCTAAAGCCTACATTATTACAGTGTAGTAAATTAAAGTGCTACCATTCAGACGTGCCTTGAAATACGTTTAAAATCATTGACATTCGACTTTACGCCATTTTAGATTTGTTTGGCGCGCACAGAAACTAGCATGCATACTATTTTTCCGTGCGCTGTGCTCATCGTTTGGACACTGAAGCTTGCACCCGCCTCCTCAGTCTTACCGCACTGTCCACTCCCGGTTCTGTTGTTGATTTTGGGGCTGAAGCGCCCTTTGCATCTCCTGTGTTTTCCTAAATAACTGTTTATGTTTTTTTTGTTTTGTTCCGGCGCCGTTAGCAGGAGCCGTTAGCGCTAAAGTCCGACGTCAGGAGAAGAGAGTGCACCCGTACCAAAGGGTCACGGAGAGAGGTCAGTTAGCTTCTGCGCTTGTGTGAAACGTGCATGCGACTTATGATACGAGGATCACAAATGTTCATGGACCAAGCGACGCAGAGGAGGCGGCCATTTTGTGAGAGATTTTTATGGCAAATTATCGTTACACTTTTTGGCAAAGTTTGGCTGTTTACGGGTTAATATTTGGGCTGGGCAATCAATCAGAATAAGAATGGATAAATTATTAGCTAAGAAATGGCTAAGTTAAGAAAACCACTGAAATGTGTTTTAATATCATCTTTTATGTTTATTGAACATTTTATTGTTGATTAACTTCAATCCAAAAATCTGATTTGCTTCAACATAAATAAATTATATTGAAAAGATCAGAATTTGTATATAACGTCAACATTTCTCTTTTGGCGCGTTGAATTCACTCGGAAATGACCACTATATTTTTATTATTTCTGAAATATATAATATTTCAAAAAGTATAAAAGTAAAAACTGACATTTATCGCTTCTTTTTTGGTTTCTTTTGTCTGTGTGTGTGTTATATTACACACACATGATCATTTTTATTTGTTTTGCTATGTATATATAAATATATTTTTAATTGTTTTATTTTGTTAAGTTTTTGATACTTTCTTGTTACACAGTAAATGACTAACTAAGCATTTACTTTTCAATTTTGTATTTTTTTTTAACTTTCCAGTGTTAATCTCTCTTATGTTTATATTATTTTTTTTAATTTTTAATTTTTATTTAACGCGTTGCTTAGCAATTGCCCAGTTCTGGTTCAAAGCACTTTCTTATCCAGAGTAAACCAGCCAAACTTTGTCATTCCTTTTTCACTTTTGAACCTAAAATCTCGTCCTCCATTTTGTTTTTGGACTCCTCCCTCTCTCTCCTCCTCTGCTCGCTCAGCATGCCTTATGTTAGTATTATTATAATTATTATGATTATTATTATTATTATTATGCCCAGAGTTTAACGTTAAATGGACCGCACCATTTTAGTGATGTTCGTCTCCTGTGGTTCCTCGCGACATGTTTATTTTTTATTTTATTATCACTTTATTACTACCTTTTTAACCTACAAAACACTGTAGGCTGATATTTAAACCGCCTCAGACCATTCCATAGATTTATTATTCTTATTATATTTTACACAAATGATTAATTATTACTATTACATCCCAATAATGTGCCCAGTGACCGCTGCAGCTCTCGGACGATTACGCTGGACTCAAAATAAGCACTTTTATTGTTTTGTTTTTCGTAAATCATGGCTGGATTCGTTTTTTTTTTTTTTTCCAGAATAATTTTTAAATATGTTCCACTGCTAATGAAATTAAACGGAGAAATGTGTGGTTGACTCATGAAAAATAAATGTATCTAACTGCACAAGTATAGCTAAAATATAGTCATTAATATACATACATTTTTATTAATACAGATTTGTCCTATTTATTTGCAGATAACATGTGTTTATTCAATGGTACTATAAAGTTTCTATGACAAAAAGGTTAGAATCGCGGACAGGGTTAGGTCTGTCTGTGCGGAGTTTGCATGTTCTGCCTGTGTCTGCGTCGGTTTATATCTTAAAGAACACAAGATTATCAAAAGAATATTCACGATTATTGTTTTGGAGATTTGCAAAATTGGGAAAAAAAACACAAAAAATTAGCTCAAAAAGAGACAGAAACGTCCAGAACGTCCAAAAAAAAAGAGTATTAAGTGACATTTCTGCACTTTTGTGGTTCATTTACGACGTTACGACATTTACAGACACATTTAGAACCTTCTGATGCGTTTCTTTTGTAATATAATTTGAATATTCACTCAGGATAATGCAAAAACATCGACATAGATGATAAAATGTCCTGTTTAACCTGTAGTTTAGCCCACGCTCTGAAATACACGGGATTCCAGTCTTGGAGTTGTTCCTAAATGAACAATCTGTACTGAATCCTACCTTTTTTTTTTTAAACAAATAACGCTTTTCAAATTTCCCCCCAAAAATCATACAGCCCTTGTTTGAATTGAACCAAAAAGAAACCCCATACTAAAAAGACGCTAAATAAGTGTAAACCTTTTTTAATTTAATCCAGCCATGATTCCCTTTTGTAACTCCATTAAAAAAAACAAAAACCTAATTTTCTGAGCGCTGCAGTCGTCCTGTAAACGTACTACTTTAACACAGCGGCGTGATAACTACTGAGTCTGTGTTACCTCTATTTAAATATGATTCTATCTATAAATCTATACATCTATCGAGTGTTTACATGACCCACGCTCCTGTCTGCGCACTCTTTTACGTCATGTCGAGTGGTGCTGCTCTGTTCTGTATATAGGGAAATGCCTTTATGAAGAAAACCGCTTTGGAAATACTTTAGGGTTTTTTATTAGTTTTTTAGTTTGTACATTTTATTTTATTTGTTTTTGTTTTTGTTTCTACGATGCTTTTTATATAGAAATGTATATTCAAATGAGTGTGTAGCTACTGTTTTTAAGCCGCGATGATATTTAAATTTTGAGGTGGTCTTTCCATTCCACTGGCCTTATGGTGTTATATGCATTTCAGCGATTTATCTATAAATATATTATATCTGTGTGTGTGAGCGACTTGTGAAAGAAAAACACTACAGGCAATAAAGATGATTATTGAAATGGATTTGTAAATTTTTTGGACCAAATTCTTGTAGTTTGTAGTTTGATGTCTTCTAAAACCATCACCTTTTTAACCACTCATCGCTGTCTCTTTTGCTTAACGTAGCGCTAATCCTTTTAAAACGAATCATAATCAGTAATCATCTGCAGCTGCTCAAATGTGGATTTTTTTTGGTGTGTGTTTCGTTTAAGCCCGGACTCACGGTAAACGGTTTGGTTGCGTTTGCGTCGGAGCGAAGCGTCGGGAAAATGGACTGCGATTACAAATGTCACGGTTCAGTCTGACACATGTTACGGCAATGAGCAGCAAGTACGAGCTAGTTTAGCATTAGCATCAAGAGCATTTTCTTCTTTAGTGTAAAATCTTATGGCATTTTAGCCTGTTAGCAAGTACAAACTAGTTTAGCATTAATGCAATTTCCTTCTTTTGTGTAAAATCTTATGAACTTTTAGCCTGTTAGCAAGTACAAACTAGTTTAGCATTAATGCAATTTCCTTCTTTTGTGTAAAATCTTATGGCATTTTAGCCTGTTAGCAAGTACAAACTAGTTTAGCAGTCATTAGCGTCAATAGCCCTTTCTTCTTTTATGCAAAACGTTATGATATTTTAGCTTGTTAGCACGTTTAGCTTCGACTAGCACTTGTATCTTGAGCCTAACTTGTTTTCGTGATAAGATAAGATGTTTTCAGTAAATAGAACGTGCTCTCTGCTTTTTGAAGGAAATCTTAATCCTACGTTGAGACTACTTATAGTTTTAACTTTTCTTTCTCCCTAAACTGGGACATAAGTCGGATTCGGTGCAGTTTCCTCCCATTTTTAACGCCGCAAGCTCAACCAAACCTTCACAAACTTATCGTGTTTCTCGGTGTAAACTTCCTGGACCTTGCTCCTGTCTCATGGTTCCTGTAGCATGAGTAGAGTTAGCGGCACGCTGCGGCGCACACTCCCATAGACATAACACTGGAGCATTAGCCACGAGCTAAGTGGCACTGGCTGTAAAAAAGAGTGGACTGGGAAAAAAAAAAAAAAGCATACAGAGATATTCAAGGATAAATAGCTGTTTGGGGTTTATAGCTGCAAAATGCTAATGAACTAGCTTGTTTTTCTTTGGTCCTCCGGCTGCCTCGTGAATTGGCCTATTTTACAATTACAATTTTACTATTTTTTACTGCAATTTAGAAACAATTAAAAGTCCAGTGTGAAGGGCCATTTTTAAATATTGATTACCGGTGCAGTCGTTGTGTTACAACAAAAGTCTGCATTTTAACGACATATGACATATTATTGGCCGAATGTATGTATTTATTTAGTTTATTCGAATGTAGCTTGCCGCGTTTCCTGAACCTAGCCAAGGCAAAGTCATGTCACAAATGAGAATAGTTAAACTTACTCATGTGGTTGTACGTTAAAGTAGAACTCTTGCTAGTTTCTAACTGACTCCACTCTTGATTTACTGTCCTTTTTAAAATGGCCCCTAAACCGGCCCCTGGGAGCCGCTGTGCCGCGCTGCTGTAGTTCTTGTACCATCCTTAAATCCACTCGCTGACACTAATCTTTCTCTCCTCTCTCCTTTTGTTTTGTTTCCTCGTTTCCTTTCCTTGGTCCCTTGTCTGTCTAACTCTAGCTGCCACGGCCACTAACCCATGACCCCGCCCTCTTCTGCCTGCGGGCGTGCTCATTGGCTCACGGCCGCGACACTCACCTCCCTCGGCCAACCAGAGACCAGCATCAGCAGCGACTGACCAGGAAGTGCTTCTAACCAGGAACTAAACCACAACAGCGACTTTACCCGCCAACGAAACCACGGCGAAACGGGAAAAACTCCACGTTTGAGCGGAAGCTGCGCCCGACATTATTTACAGACAGTTACATATTTCCAACAGCAACAAAAAACATACTTCCCATTTTATCAATCAAACATCTTTTTTGTATTGAAACGCCAACAAAATACTCAGGAGCCCAGGACATTTTCAAAACACTGCGTAACGTTTCATGCGCCCACAGAGAGGTCATTCCTTTGCTTGGAACATTCCACAGTGTGGCATTAAACTGCTATAGAATCCAAATTTACACTTTACATTTACACAAAGCTCTGCCGCCCCTCGTGGGCCACGTTTGGCCCACGGGCCCCACTTTGGGCACTCTTGCTCCAGCAGGTTTAATGTTACTGTGGAACATTCCAGTCTTTTTGAGAAAAGCAGATGTCCCTCCTCCAGAAATGTTCCGTAGTGCACCTTTAGAGTCAAAAAGTGCCTCGATATGAAAAAAACGTTTTTGTCACGTTGCGTTTCAAGATGTGATTTGTGCTTTTGAAACAAGCGCATTAGAATTAGGAAAGATTAGCAGAGCGTGAAAACAGCTTTGGCTTATTGTTAAAGTTCAGACAGAGAAACTCTGACTTCCCACTCCCCAGACGCCTCCCGCTCGTCTGAACGTGTCCCCGCGCTCAGACGACTTTCACTGTTACATGAGAAGACTCGAACATAAAACCTTTACAGTCGAACACAGTTAAACCACGACTCGACCGAATGTGCCTCCGACTTTTGCCTAAAACAAACACATTTCCCGAGAGTCTTTGCCAAGATTTGAAGTGCCAAACATTTGAATGTCTTTATTAATTAATGAATGCAATAATACTTTATAATACGTCTAATAAGAGCTTGTAACAGAGCTGATAATAACTGACACTAATAGAAGAGACCAAGCTCCTCAGACCTGTGTGGGCCTCGCCGCGCTGTGGGCCCGGGCGCGCCGTGGACCTGGGCGCGCCGTGGGCCCGGGCGCGCTGTGGACCTGGGCGCGCCGTGGACCTGGGCGCGCCGTGGGCCCGGGCGCGCTGTGGACCTCGCCGCGCTGTGGGCCTCGGTGCGCTGTGGGCCTGGGCGCGCCGTGGGCCCGGGCGCGCTGTGGACCTCGCCGCGCTGTGGGCCTCGGTGCGCCGTGGACCTGGGCGCGCTGTGGACCTGGGCGCGCTGTGGACCTGGGCGCGCTGTGGGCCTCGGCGCGCCGTGGACCTGGGCGGGCTGTGGACCTTGGCGCGCTGTGGACCTTGGCGCGCCGTGGGCCTCAGCGCGCCGTGGGCCTCGGTGGGTTAAATTCAAAATGCATTGCGGTCGTCACATTAGTCGACGTCCAGGAGCGGACCATGGAAAGGTATCAAAGGTTCCATCTGGACCACGTTTCAGAAATCAAGTTACACTGGCATGACCGACCGGCCACGGCACAAAAGACCATCAAAACAGTAGGCACTGCAGCTCTGGACAACAATCAGCGGTGCAGCTTCAGCTAAAAACCACAAATCACTGCGGTTTAGGGCAGGAGAAAGGCTGTTTGTAACGGGAGTGAAGGATCTGTTGTTTCAAAGCATATTTTGGGTCGTTGAACTCAAAATGATGTATTTAAGAAAGCAAGAGCCTTATTCCCTCAGATTTTACCGTTTGTTTAGTAAAAGAAACGGCCCTCTTGCACTGTCCAAATCTCTGAATGAACCTGAACACTAGCGACGCGCCGAAGGGTTTCGCGAGCGAGAACAGGTTCGAATGCCCGTTTCAGCAAAACAAATGGCGTTGTAAAGTCTGTAAAGTGCGATGGCGTTCACGGTGTAAAAAAAAGCCTGTTCGCGCGCGGTCCAAGCAGCTGCCGTTTCCTGTCGGATTCAGAGTCCAGAAACGTGACCGCTCGGAGGAGCACATCTGCAGGAGCGCGGCGCATCAGGGAGACGCGCATCTGCTTCTCTTTAGCGTCCGTGTCCTTTTTACGTCCCCCGAACTGTAAAAACGCTGGAACATTTGGCTCTAAATTGTCACCGCGGCGCCATGAGACGATTGTGCCTTTACTATCGGAGAGTTTTACCTTGAAAATGAGAGGAAAAAGTCTGATTTGTTCAACCTGGTGTCCACAGTGTGACAGGTCGAGAGGTGACGTATTTTAATTCAATTTAAAGACGCCACGTTTCGACTGGTTCACTCTAGAGCGGTTTGGGGCGGTTCTTATAATGTGGGCTTGTGTTTTCTGCTCAGGACCTGACACCAACGTAACTCTCGTTTTCGTGATAAATCTAAGCACATTTTTAATCACGAGGCGGATCTCAGCGATTCACACAAAAGACGTGAGATGTTAAAAGTGACAAAAAGCAACAAAAACGTGACTAAAAGCAGCAAAAATGCAAGTAAAAGCGACTGAATGACACTTTTTATGACATTTCTGAGCGCGTCACAAAAAGACGTTTAGTTATTCTGTGTGTGTGTGTGTGTGTGTGTGTGTGAGGGGCGTGGTAATGGCGTTGCCACAGGAAACATTTTTGCCTATGTCTTTCCTTTGGTGTGCAAAGCCTCGACGCGCGTTTGAACCTCTCTTTATGGAATCATGTCAGACGCATTCTGACCTGGAAACACCACATTTGGACAAACAGGAAACAGCTGTTGCTAACGCGCTTCGCTAGCTCTGTGTTGCTAACGCTCCACATATGAGTTAGCATCAGTGGAAACACGGCGCTTTAGCACGAGATCGAGTCAGAGTTTGGAGACACATGATTCTTTTGTGTTTTGAGTCTGAGTTCTCTCTGAGCCAATCATCTCGCGCTAAAGCTTCTGGATCGCTTAAAAAGCCCGGTTCCGTTCACTGAAGACGGTGGAGACAATGTTGGACCAATCCGCTCGAGGGAGAACCAGTCGAAACGTTGGTTATTACTTATGTTTCATGAATCCTCCACATTTAGTCTTTCTTCCTCTGCAAAGCTCAGAGCCACGGAGCCCCTAACGTCGGCCCCCTGAAGGACAAAATAAATAAACAAATAATATAACAATTAAAACGTTTAATTCACCGATCCTAAACCAGATCTGAACCAGGTCCAGACTTGTTCAGTTTGTCCTTTATCTCGTGGAGTTGGTGATCGTTGTTGTTGAAGTATGTGGCCGTGTAGCGCCCCCTACGTTCCACCTCGCGCCCACAGCTCAGACCTCTGGCATTTTGTCCGCTCTGGGTCTGAAATAGCGATCCTACGTTTGAACGCATGAAAAACGCTCTGCGCACAATCACACAACGAGCCTTTGTGCCACAAAACGCGATTGTACCACGACAAACGCGCCTTCTTGTCGCCCAACAGCGGGGCTTTGTGCGGGGACAACAAATGTTTAGAATTTATTTACATCTGCAATTCAAAAACTCGCAGCGAAATCGCAATATTAGCATGTAGAGGCGGAGATTAAGTCAGGACATGCAGAAATGATGGGCGGTCCAAAAAACACAAATGAGGCTTTCATTCGCTGACGTAAATGTTTTGAACACATTTTATTTGCAATTCTAAACTGGAAAAGGGCGGAGTTTGCCTTCATTAGAGTGTAACTTTGATGTGATTATTTATTTATGGAAAACACTGCCAAACTAAACGCTTAAACTGGACTGACGGAACGCTTGGATCCACCTTGAATCTGCGGCGTTTGAGCTCGAATCCAGCCGCTGGGTCAGACCAATCACAGCGCAGCATAGAGGTTTGGGCGGAGCCAAAGTGACGCGCCCAAACGAACCAAAACAAACGACAGACGCACATCAACTGCTTTTGATTTCTATGGGAATATGGACCATTTTTGTTTTTGTTTCTTTTGTTTCTCGGGGTTTAAAGTGCGACGAAATCAGAGTCTCTCAAAACTCTACGTTGTGTTTGAATTGTTTTAGATCAACAGACCATAATATGCAAGCGCTTTTGTTGGAAAAGTTGGTGAATTTGTCACTTAAAGCAACATGTTGGATTTGTTTCTTTTTTCTTTCCTGAATTACAGTCGCTGCATTTGTATTTTCTCAATTTGAACATTTTGAAATTCATGAAAAAAATTCACCTTTTTAAAATATTCAACGCATCAAATTTCAATTCTTCAAATTCAACACTTTAAATGTGTTTGGGTGAGTGCCTATTAATTAATGATTAATTAATACATTTTTTTCTATTTTAAATTCAGCGACTGAAATTTGGATTTGAAATTCGTAACGCGCGTAAAACTGCAGCGTTCGTCTCACAAAGTGTCAAAAGTGCGCGCCGGACCCCTGTCCAGTTCAGAACGTGGATGTGGGCGGAGTTTAGGAGTTTAGTCCCACTTTAACAAACGCTTGATTCCTCTGCTTTGACCAATCAGAGCCAAGTATCGGTCTGAACGCTCCGCCTCCTCCCAACCGCTTTCCCAACAAAACCGAGCAAAACGAACTCAAAAGTCTGAGTTCCGCGACATTGATGGACTTTTCTCTTGGGTTTGACGCGTTGTGATTCTTTTATAACCGACAGTATTATGTAAATGAGATTGCGTTTGCTTTTGACGTTTCGTTGCATGTTTTTGAGCACAAACTCTCCGTGTCGAGGGACAAAACCGCGTTGCCTTCTTTGGAAAAAAATGTAACGGAAAACCTGTAACATTTTCATATGTATTTTTATAAAGTTGTATTTTGTATGTGGAAAATAACATTAAATTTTCAGATAAAACGTGACGAGAGCGTTTGTGACGAAGGGGAGAGAGAGTGCATTTACTTTCACCAACTTTCGCCGCCATTTTGGGAAGGTTTGCCGCCATTTTGTTTTTTACTAACGATATGGATTATTTTTCTTTCTTTTTTTAAATATATATACAAATTTGGGAATGGAACGATCAAATAATGTTTGTTTTTTGACATTTTTTGGAATAGTTTATTTTATTCTATTTTTGGGGGGGGAATTCATAATCATAACAAAACTAAATATTTAAATGTACGCGAGACACTACAGGAAAAACTTATTATTATTCTTTTTTTTTGGTGTGTCATTTTTTACCTTTTCGCTCGTTTTAAAATCGTTTGCCGAAACAAAAAATACCGTCAAATGTTTGGTCAAAAATTGAAATTCCCTTTCCAAAATGGCGGCCGCGTCGATGCCTTGGCTTTTCTCACACAAATGCGCTTCTCTCTATAAAGTTCTCGTGTTTAAAAACTGGAAAATCTGTTTTAACTCCTCCTGTGCCTTCTGAAATTTAACTTTATAATAAACTGCATTTTTAATCTTCTCTGTCACTAACGTAGACGTGGAAGAATTTTAACATTTCCTTTTTTCTGTTAAAAATGTCTCAAATGTAAAAAAAAAAATGTTTGTGAATTAAAAAAAACTGTTGTGACTAACTTTGAGCTCGTCTGTGGCTTCTGCTGCGACTAACACCACAGCAGTACTAAAGAAAGAGAGGACGGACGAAAGAGAGGACGGACGAAAGAGAGGACGGACGAAAGAGAGGACGGACGAAAGAGAGGACGGACGAAAGAGAGGAGGGACGAAAGAGAGGACGGACGAAAGAGAGGACGGACGAAAGAGAGGACGGACGAAAGAGAGGACGGACGAAAGAGAGGCGGGACGAAAGAGAGGCGGGACGAAAGAGAGGCGGGACGAAAGAGAGGCGGGACGAAAGAGAGGCGGGACGAAAGAGAGGCGGGACGAAAGAGAGGCGGGACGAAAGAG